>JANAVB010035019.1:6474561-6758345 GCA_029216955.1 Iris pallida
TGATAAATAATTAATTCTGTTATTTTTTCTTAAGTGTACTTTCCCGTGCCATTGATATTTGGAGTATCAGGGATGTTCAATTCTGGAAATCTTCTTCACGAGTTTTGGAGTGGACATGATTACCTTCATGACGGTATATGGTGTCCCACCCAAACTTGTTCCCTTGTGCTCTTTCTGCTTCGCTGAACTTCGGGTCGGTTTAGACCATTTGAGTGATATTTATTTTTCCCACTCTTTTTCTTGATCATTTTCAGCGCGTTACCATGACATTTAAATCGGGAGCGCAAGACCAGTCAGTTTCTTGAAACCAACTCCTCATTGATGATCTACTCGAGACGCTCGTCACCCATGACCTTCGTTTCCCACTCAGATACGTCATTTTGAGCTCCATTTGATTCGCACAACTTTCCCGAGACGTGACCCGATTTTATTTCACGTCACGGCGTCACATTCATTTTCCAACTTGATTTGTGGGTCCCCTGTCGACCAAAACCTGTCCGCCCCCAATTATGGATATGGCCCACTTTGAGCCTACTATCCGTCCGCCACTTGTGTCCCATTTATTGGAATTCCCATGTGCTACTTATTTACTCATGATCATCAACGTCTTTTTTTAATTCTATTTTCGCACGATGTCCGATTTTGACTCAATCCGGCTCCACCGAGTCCAGTCCAGCTTTGTGTTGCCCTCCATCATGACATCCTCAAAATTCTTGCCCAAAAATATCAAGTACTCATTTTGCCTATTTTTCTATATTTAATAGAAATTTTCTATTGATTTTAAACCTCCATTGATTTTAATTCCCATAGGAATACCCTATTTCTCTATTTAATTCCTAGCCACTTGATTCTCCAAATGAATCTCACCCACTAATTTCCATGCAACTTCTCCCAATCCCCTTGGCCAACATGGCCGGCCCTAACTTTCACAAGGGGACAAACTTTTTCATCTTTTCTTTTTCTCTCTCTAAATTATAACTTATCCTCTCTCTCTCTCTCTCTCTCCCTCCTTTTCTTCATTAATATCAACAACTTCAAAGAAGAGCAGCAGCAGCATGCTACTTCCCCGACCTCCCACTCCTCCACAGCTCCGGCCACCCCCGGCCATCCTCGCCGTCGATCCCCACCACTTCACCAAACTCCTCCTCCTCCTATTTCCTCCTATTTCCTCCTTCTTCCTCCTTCTCTTCACCAACACGACACCACCGTGGCTGCCACCACCTGAGCTTCTTCTCCTCCTCCCAAGCCTGGCTGGACCACCTCCTCCAGGCCGGCGACCACCCTGGCCGAGCCACGCTTGCTCATCTCCTCCCCACACCGACCACAACTACCTTCCCATGCAACCACCACCACCACCTTCGTTCCACTCATCCACCCCCGTCGTGGCCGCGGCGCAACCGCCCTCCGTCAGGCCGCGCCTCCGCCGGGCCAGGTGCACCGCGCAGCGCGCCTCGCTGCAGTGCACAGCAGTTCGCGGCCAGCAACAGCAGAAGCTGCACCACGCGTGCAGGCGCGCGCACGCGAGCGCGCGTGGGCCGCCGTCGTGCGCCGCCACGCCGCCGCGTGGGCCGTCGTGGGCACCCCTCTGGCTCCGGCGAACTCCTGGCATGGTTCCCTGACGGCCACCGTCCTCCGGGACGCGCCGTCGAGGCGATTCGTGCGTTTTGCACGACGTCCCGTCGTGACGCGCGCGAAATGAAGTTCGTTTTGGCGCCCCGTCGCAGCAACTTCGTGCGCGTTTTTCCGGAGATCTGACCGTTGGATCGGCAATTTCTTTACTCCGTCGCAATCTCGGTATATCCACCTTCATCCCTGTCAATTTTCGTCCGTTAATTTTATTGTTTGATACATGAAAACCGGCCACCAAGTTGACCGTTTAAATTGTATTAAATTTGGACAGTTTCGCGGAGCCAACTTCGTCAGCTTGTATCTCCTCCACCGCAGCTCCGTTTGGCATGCTACCAGTTCCGGTGCGAAGCTGGTATAACCCTCTTGCTACCCCTCCAGTTTCGTTTCATTGTGAGCTTGTTTGGTTGGTTGAATTCGACGCCAAAGTTGGCCGTCCGAATTCGTAATTTCTAACTTGTAAAATTCCATTTTTGAACACGGGACTCCAGATTTGATTTCTGACACCACCATTAGACTTGTGGCATCGTTCTGGCATGTTTTCATATAAAATTTGTTAGATTTGGAGAACGTGGGCCCGGACACGTTTTTCGGTGCAAAGCGGGTCCCACATTCTGGGTCAACGGGACTTTTTGACGCCGGCTCATCGGAATCCAATTCCGGATATACCGTTGAGTTCGTATCGTCATTCTGGACTCGTTGACATATAATTTGCTAGGTTTTGGTGGACATTGGGTCTGGCACGCATTTCGGTGCAAGTCGGATACCAATATCCGGGCCAACGGGTCATTTGGAGATCGGCTCATCGGAATCCAATTCCGAAGATACCGTTGAGTTCGTATCATCATTCTGGACTCGTTGGCAGGTAGTTTGCTGAGTTTTGAGAACTTTGGCTCCGGCACGCATTTTCGTGCAAACCGGAATTCCAAGTTCTGGTCAACGGGCCAAAATGAGATCGGGTCAACGGAATTCAGTTCTGGAGATACCGTTGGGTTCGTATCGACATTCTGGTTGCGTGGACATATAATTTGCTATATTTTATAGACTTGTTTTCTTGCACGTTTTTCGGTGCAAAACGGCTCCGACACGGACACCGTTTTGACCCGAAATTACCTTTTTGCCCTTGTGTCCAAATTGGACCGTTGGGTAGGCTATCCTAGCTAATTTGACCATTCTGGACACGTTGGCGATGTTCATTTCATCGTCCGACAATGTTTGCTGATAATTTTTCTAGGTTTAACCTTTTTATAATTAATTAATAATTAATTCATATAATGTTCGTATTTCGGGATTAGTACAACGAAACTGAGATCAGCCAATTCCAGTGATCTCATATCGCTGAAATTGACAAGTTGGATACGTGGATCACTATAATAAGATTATCAACCTTACCGATAATCTTCTTATCTCGATTTGCGTGCCGTAAGTTTCGACGTACAAATAACGAAGTACACTTTATAATAGACTAGAATTGACCATGTTTGACCAGAGTTGACCAGTTGACCCAAAGTCAACTGTAAGTCAACACTTGACCTAGTTTGACTAGATTATTGACCGGAGTCGACCTAGAGTTAATTTGACTTAGAAGAACCTAGAATAATATAGATTGCCTGTAGGGATTCATTTATTTCAACTTAAACACCTTGTAACCTGTGTTGCTTTAAATAGGACTCTGTGGCTTCAGTGGGACCTCCTATACTTATCAGCTGTTCAGGTTATCGAGGCGAGTACATTCTCTGATCATTTCATATCCTGCTTAGAATTATTTTCTGCAGTAGATTACTTACTTGTACTGTCACGACGGTCACACGGATTGGTACTATATGGATCCTTTCTTGAGATGTTATCCTTAGGGAGCATCGGGTACTCTATGTTCTGTGCGTTTCACTTTTATAGCGTATCATATGCTTCTTGGTTCTTTGATCACTTACGACATGTACCCTCATGATCGTAGAGTCTTCCTGGAATCTTACACTGTTGGGTATCCCCCAGAATCCCCATTTTTATGGGACTTACACTGTTGGGTATCCCCCAGAATCCCCATTTTTATGGGACTTACACAGTTGGGTTATCCCCAGAATCCCCATTTTTATGGGACTTACACTGTTGGGTTACCCCCAGAATCCCCATTTTTATGGGACTACTATGTATCACCTTCGGGGTCTACCACCCTTCGGGGGCTTATCACCTTCGGGGTCTATCACCTTCGGGGTCTGCTACATAGCATCATATAACATAACCTGGCTGGATCCTTGTGTATTGATCGGGGGTACGGGGGAGTATTACATGTTCATATTGTACTCTGACTCACTAGTCACTGCTAGTTCCCTATGTATAGTAGATATTTCTATTACAGTTCTCTCTCTGTTTTATACTGCACTTCTTTCAGTACTTGTATCTTACTTTACTGCATGTTCATATTTTCTAACCTGCTATGAATTGTTGAGATGTACTGTGCTCGCTCCAGTCCTGACTGGACCTGTTGATAAATTTTACAGATAGCCTGGAAGGTGCCTGCTAGCCTAGAGGAGACACAGTAGGGTTTGTTTAGGTAGTTATTTCATTTTGTCTGGAGTTGTATTTACTTTGGGGATTACTGTATTTTTATTTGAGTTTTGAGATGTACTTCTTGGTTCATGTATCTTAGATACTTAGACTTCTATCTCCTGTATTTATTTTGGATTTCATATTTTATCTATCCTTATCATGCTCTACCCTAGATGTGATTGAGTATGTATCTGCTATGTCACCCCCATTCGGGGAGTATAAACTGTTTAGCCTTATACTGTTAGATGCATGAGACCTAGGACAGCGTTCTACCGCCGACAATGCGGCGTAGGCTGGGCGTCGTTACGTTCTCGTGCCCTAACTCTAGGGTGCGGGTCGTGACACATTTTTTAGTGGTGGCCCATGCAGGTCGAGACTAAAGTGTAGTGGTATTCGAACTTGAGTACCACTACAGCCTGCAGTAGGATTAGGATATATTTTGAAGGTACTCAATCACAGATAGGAACCCTTGAGAGATTTTCGGGACGACCCTAGAGAATCTTATTTAACTTCGATTTGAAAACTCTCTTTTTCCCTTGATTTAAATTATTTTACTTTTGTTGTTAAATTTAATTTTTACGGATTATTGTTGAATTTGAGTTTGTATTTATTTTGATGGAAGATTTTTGAATTTTGAATTTTGATGATAGCTGTTGCATTCGAGTTTGCATTTTGATGGATTGTGTTCACTTTTGAATTTTGATGTTCGTTAATAAATTTTGATTGATTTTTGAGTATTTATTGTTGATTTAATTTGATTTTTGGCAAGATGAAATTATATGGGCTAGGTCATCTATGTTATGGAATCTAGTCTTCTATAGTCACATTAGCCAGCATGGTGAGGACATATAGTCTGACTTGGATATATTTCTCGGGTGTGGGAATTTAAAGTTTTCGCAGCCAAGCTAGCGACACCGCGAAAATGTTAAATACCACGATTCTAGACGTATGTGCCAAAGTCGAGGACTCTGTGATTATCGTAGCCTTGCTTACTGGTATGACGAGGATTTAGAGTACCATGATTTTGGATAGACGCATATGATTATCAGATTGTACCTTAAAAGTTTTCGAACATGTTTCCTCTACCTTATTTCAGTCCTTAAAAAAATTATTAAAAGAATTGTTAATTGTTTTGTTTACTTGCTTTTCATTAGTTAATTTAGTAGTAGTTTTAGCTGTTTTTATAAACCCTCGTGAAACTTCTTGCAAATTTCTTCTTAATGCAATGAATCGATGATTTTGCTAGACTTTATCTTAAATTTGATATTTTAACTTTGGATTTTAAAATGGTTTCCTCTTTTAAAACGGATAAGTAGAACAGATTTTATTACCATTTCTTTTCCTGCCAATATTTTAGTACTATCATTCCTTGTCTTATACAACTATCCTGATTATATCAATTCTGGCTCGCATCTCTTTCTATCAGCTGTACTTGAACTATTGAATTTGCATATCGTTTTTATCTGAGAAATGTTGAAGAAGTGACGTAAATCATCTAGTATGGAAATAACGTGAATGGTTATCATGGAATGATTTGTAGGAATCAAAATGATGGATGTCAATGTGAAAAATTTGAAATGGAGATGTGGTAGCGGTTTACAAATGAAATCGAGGGATAAATGTTATTAATTTAGAAACAATTGCAGAAATTTTGGTTATGAGTAATTCATGGATGTGCTTCAAAAATATATATATCAGAGGTCAACCTAGTTTTGAGAACTTAGAAAATCTTGGTTATTGATTCTTGGGAACTATTACAAGGCTATGTGAAATTTAGAGATGAAAATGAGAATTTGATTGTTTTCTATGATTATGCGAAGTTGAACCAGATATTGTAAGAGGGTGACTAGAGACAGAGAAAACAAGGATTTTAAGCTATAGGAATTGTTTTAGATGATTGGAGAAATTGTAGAATTCAAAAGGAAAATAATTGAAGGTGAACGTTGAGGAAATTATGAAGGTTGATTTATAAACAAGAATAAAATTTTGTGTGACATAGTGGTATTGGAGTTTAGTAAATGCGAGACTTGGCTTAAACAAGTATAAGAATTTTATAAACTGAATTTAGAGGTTTCGGATCTAAATTAAAACGAGGTGAAGGAATTTGGAATTTTGGTTAAACGAATAAGTGTTGACTCCTAAATAAGAGGGGTATGTTCGGGGAAAAATATTTTTAGAAGTAGAAAATTTGTCTATGGAGATCATGGTAAAGGTTAGATGACTAAAGGTTATAAAATTTCGATGATAGTTATATAGAGATTGATTTCATATTGGGACTCGTGAGGAAAAAAAAATATGATTTAGCAAATGACAGACTTGATGGTATTAGAGAGAGAGGGTTAACTTGACTCCTTATGAAATCTTTCCTTGTTTTTCCCCAAAATGTTTTCAATACCATTGAATCCTAGTTTCCTTAATCACGACCAAATCGACTTCGATTATCTTTCTTATCATAATTATATCTTGGTTGTACTTAATTTTGATTGTGACCCAAATCTCTATCCTTGTATGCTCGTTCTCAGACTTTGTTGAACCTGTCCTCCACATTGCCTAAATTTTGATTTTTCTAATTTGATCAACTTAGATCGTATCGAGAATAAATATTTTAATATATATATTGTGATTGGATTTTTTTTTCATGCAAGTGACTTTCATTCTTAACTTGATTTTGATTTTTCTGAACCCTTTAAAGATAATTGGTAGTTACTTTTCTTTATTTTTATGATAAGTACCAGTTTTCACATAGGATGGTAGGCTGTCTTACAGTTTTGATGATTGTTATTTCTGTATCCTTTCTAAGTTTAGCACTCTGGATTGCTTGTGTGTTTTGATACCCTATGACCGATTCAGTTAGCATGACTAGTATACCTAGATGAGACTTTCACTACCACCGTATGCCATGATCCTGTACGTTGTTCTTTTGATGATATGATTTGTTTAAGTTCTGGGACTTGATTGTGGGGGTTTGACCTAGAGGGAGTATGGACATTTTAATTTCGAGGACGAAATTTTTATAAGGTGGGTAGGATGTGAGCACCCTGAATTTCGGGTTGATTTTTTTTATTTTTATTTATTTTCTGATTGATTTTAATTTTGATAAATAATTAATTCTGTTATTTTTTCTTAAGTGTACTTTCCCGTGCCATTGATATTTGGAGTATCAGGGATGTTCAATTCTGGAAATCTTCTTCACGAGTTTTGGAGTGGACATGATTACCTTCATGACGGTATATGGTGTCCCACCCAAACTTGTTCCCTTGTGATCTTTCTGCTTCGCTGAACTTCGGGTCGGTTTAGACCATTTGAGTGATATTTATTTTTCCCACTCTTTTTCTTGATCATTTTCAGCGCGTTACCATGACATTTAAATCGGGAGCGCAAGACCAGTCAGTTTCTTGAAACCAACTCCTCATTGATGATCTACTCGAGACGCTCGTCACCCATGACCTTCGTTTCCCACTCAGATACGTCATTTTGAGCTCCATTTGATTCGCACAACTTTCCCGAGACGTGACCCGATTTTATTTCACGTCACGGCGTCACATTCATTTTCCAACTTGATTTGTGGGTCCCCTGTCGACCAAAACCTGTCCGCCCCAATTATGGATATGGCCCACTTTGAGCCTACTATCCGTCCGCCACTTGTGTCCCATTTATTGGAATTCCCATGTGCTACTTATTTACTCATGATCATCAACGTCTTTTTTTAATTCTATTTTTGCACGATGTCCGATTTTGACTCAATCCGGCTCCACCGAGTCCAGTCCAGCTTTGTGTTGCCCTCCATCATGACATCCTCAAAATTCTTGCCCAAAAATATCAAGTACTCATTTTGCCTATTTTTCTATATTTAATAGAAATTTTCTATTGATTTTAAACCTCCATTGATTTTAATTCCCATAGGAATACCCTATTTCTCTATTTAATTCCTAGCCACTTGATTCTCCAAATGAATCTCACCCACTAATTTTCCATGCAACTTCTCCCAATCCCCTTGGCCAACATGGCCGGCCCTAACTTTCACAAGGGGACAAACTTTTTCATCTTTTCTTTTTCTCTCTCTAAATTATAACTTATCCTCTCTCTCTCTCCCTCCTTTTCTTCATTAATATCAATAACTTCAAAGAAGAGCAGCAGCAGCATGCTACTTCCCCGACCTCCCACTCCTCCACAGCTCCGGCCACCCCCGGCCATCCTCGCCGTCGATCCCCACCACTTCACCAAACTCCTCCTCCTCCTATTTCCTCCTATTTCCTCCTTCTTCCTCATTCTCTTCACCAACACGACACCACCATGGCTGCCACCACCTGAGCTTCTTCTCCTCCTCCCAAGCCTGGCTGGACCACCTCCTCCAGGCCGGCGACCACCCTGGCCGAGCCACGCTTGCTCATCTCCTCCCCACACCGACCACAACCACCTTTCCATGCAACCACCACCACCACCTTCGTTCCACTCATCCACCCCCGTCGTGGCCGCGGCGCAACCGCCCTCCGTCAGGCCGCACCTCCGCCGGGCCAGGTGCACCGTGCAGCGCGCCTCGCTGCAGTGCACAGCAGTTCGCGGCCAGCAACAGCAGAAGCTGCACCACGCGTGCAGGCGCGCGCACGCGAGCGCGCGTGGGCCGCCGTCGTGCGCCGCCACGCCGCCGCGTGGGCCGTCGTGGGCACCCCTCTGGCTCCGGCGAACTCCTGGCATGGTTCCCTGACGGCCACCGTCCTCTGGGACGCGCCGTCGAGGCGATTCGTGCGTTTTGCACGACGTCCCGTCGTGACGCGGGCGAAATGAAGTTCGTTTTGGCGCCCCGTCGCAGCAACTTCGTGCGCGTTTTCCCGAAGATCTGACCGTTGGATCGGCAATTTCTTTACTCCGTCGTAATCTCGGTATATCCACCTTCATCCCTGTCAATTTTCGTCCGTTAATTTTATTGTTTGATACATGAAAACCGGCCACCAAGTTGACCGTTTAAATTGTATTAAATTTGGACAGTTTCGCGGAGCCAACTTCGTCAGCTTGTATCTCCTCCACCGCAGCTCCGTTTGGCATGCTACCAGTTCCGGTGCGAAGCTGGTATAACCCTCTTGCTACCCCTCCAGTTTCGTTTCATTGTGAGCTTGTTTGGTTGGTTGAATTCGACGCCAAAGTTGGCCGTCCGAATTCGTAATTTCTAACTTGTAAAATTCCATTTTTGAACACGGGACTCCAGATTTGATTTCTGACACCACCATTAGACTTGTGGCGTCGTTCTGGCATGTTTTCATATAAAATTTGTTAGATTTGGAGAACGTGGGCCCGGGCACGTTTTTCGGTGCAAAGTGGATCCCACATTCTGGGTCAACGGGACTTTTTGACGCCGGCTCATCGGAATCCGATTCCGGATATACCGTTGAGTTCGTATCGTCATTCTGGACTCGTTGACATATAATTTGCTAGGTTTTGGTGGACATTGGGTCTGGCACGCATTTCGGTGCAAGTCGGATACCAATATCCGGGCCAACGGGTCATTTTGAGATCGGCTCATCGGAATCCAATTCCGAAGATACCGTTGAGTTCGTATCATCATTCTGGACTCGTTGGCAGGTAGTTTGCTGAGTTTTGAGAACTTTGGCTCCGGCACGCATTTCCGTGCAAACCGGAATTCCAAGTTCTGGTCAACGGGCCAAAATGAGATCTGGTCAACGGAATCCAGTTCTGGAGATACCGTTGGGTTCGTATCGACATTCTGGTTGCGTGGACATATAATTTGCTATATTTTATAGACTTGTTTTCTTGCACGTTTTTCGGTGCAAAACGGCTCCGACACGGACACCGTTTTGACCCGAAATTACCTTTTTGCCCTTGTGTCCAAATTGGACCGTTGGGTAGGCTATCCTAGCTAATTTGACCATTCTGGACACGTTGGCGATGTTCATTTCATCGTCCGACAATGTTTGCTGATAATTTTTCTAGGTTTAACCTTTTTATAATTAATTAATAATTAATTCATATAATGTTCGTATTTCGGGATTAGTACAACGAAACTGAGATCAGCCAATTCCAGTGATCTCATATCGCTGAAATTGACAAGTTGGATACGTGGATCACTATAATAAGATTATCAACCTTACCGATAATCTTCTTATCTCGATTTGCGTGCCGTAAGTTTCGACGTACAAATAACGAAGTACACTTTATAATAGACTAGAATTGACCATGTTTGACCAGAGTTGACCAGTTGACCCAAAGTCAACTGTAAGTCAACACTTGACCTAGTTTGACTAGATTATTGACCGGAGTCGACCTAGAGTTAATTTGACTTAGAAGAACCTAGAATAATATAGATTGCCTGTAGGGATTCATTTATTTCAACTTAAACACCTTGTAACCTGTATTGCTTTAAATAGGACTCTGTGGCTTCAGTGGGACCTCCTATACTTATCAGCTGTTCAGGTTATCGAGGCGAGTACATTCTCTGATCATTTCATATCCTGCTTAGAATTATTTCCTGCAGTAGATTACTTTACTTGTACTGTCACGACGGTCACACGGATTGGTACTATATGGATCCTTTCTTGAGATGTTATCCTTAGGGAGCATCGAGTACTCTATGTTCTGTGCGTTTCACTTTCATAGCGTATCATATGCTTCTTGGTTCTTTGATCACTTACGACATGTACCCTCATGATCGTAGAGTCTTCCTGGAATCTTACACTGTTGGGTATCCCCCAGAATCCCCATTTTTATGGGACTTACACTGTTGGGTATCCCCCAGAATCCCCATTTTTATGGGACTTACACTGTTGGGTTATCCCCAGAATCCCCATTTTTATGGGACTTACACTATTGGGTTACCCCCAGAATCCCCATTTTTATGGGACTACTATGTATCACCTTCGGGGTCTACCACCCTTCGGGGGCTTATCACCTTCGGGGTCTATCACCTTCGGGGTCTGCTACATAGCATCATATAACATAACCTGGCTGGATCCTTGTGTATTGATCGGGGGTACGGGGGAGTATTACATGTTCATATTGTACTCTGACTCACTAGTCACTGCTAGTTCCCTATGTATAGTAGATATTTCTATTACAGTTCTCTCTCTGTTTTATACTGCACTTCTTTCAGTACTTGTATCTTACTTTACTGCATGTTCATATTTTCTAACCTGCTATGAATTGTTGAGATGTACTGTGCTCGCTCCAGTCCTGACTGGACCTGTTGATAAATTTTACAGATAGCCTGGAAGGTGCCTGCTAGCCTAGAGGAGACACAGTAGGGTTTGTTTAGGTAGTTATTTCATTTTGTCTGGAGTTGTATTTACTTTGGGGATTACTGTATTTTTATTTGAGTTTTGAGATGTACTTCTTGGTTCATGTATCTTAGATACTTAGACTTCTATCTCCTGTATTTATTTTGGATTTCATATTTTATCTATCCTTATCATGCTCTACCCTAGATGTGATTGAGTATGTATCTGCTATGTCACCCCCATTCGGGGAGTATAAACTGTTTAGCCTTATACTGTTAGATGCATGAGACCTAGGACAGCGTTCTACCGCCGACAATGCGGCGTAGGCTGGGCGTCGTTACGTTCTCGTGCCCTAACTCTAGGGTGCGGGTCGTGACACGTTTTTAGTGGTGGCCCATGCAGGTCGAGACTAAAGTGTAGTGGTATTCGAACTTGAGTACCACTACAGCCTGCAGTAGGATTAGGATATATTTTGAAGGTACTCAATCACAGATAGGAACCCTTGAGAGATTTTCGGGACGACCCTGGAGAATCTTATTTAACTTCGATTTGAAAACTCTCTTTTTCCCTTGATTTAAATTATTTTACTTTTGTTGTTAAATTTAATTTTTACGGATTATTGTTGAATTTGAGTTTGTATTTATTTTGATGGAAGATTTTCGAATTTTGAATTTTGATGATAGCTGTTGCATTCGAGTTTGCATTTTGATGGATTGTGTTCACTTTTGAATTTTGATGTTCGTTAATAAATTTTGATTGATTTTTGAGTATTTATTGTTGATTTAATTTGATTTTTGGCAAGATGAAATTATATGGGCTAGGTCATCTATGTTATGGAATCTAGTCTTCTATAGTCACATTAGCCAGCATGGTGAGGACATATAGTCTGACTTGGATATATTTCTCGGGTGTGGGAATTTAAGGTTTTCGCAGCCAAGCTAGCGACACCGCGAAAATGTTAAATACCACGATTCTAGACGTATGTGCCAAAGTCGAGGACTCTGTGATTATCGTAGCCTTGCTTACTGGTATGACGAGGATTTAGAGTACCATGATTTTGGATAGACGCATATGATTATCAGATTGTACCTTAAAAGTTTTCGAACATGTTTCCTCTACCTTGTTTCAGTCCTTAAAAAAAAATTATTAAAAGAATTGTTAATTGTTTTGTTTTACTTGCTTTTCATTAGTTAATTTAGTAGTAGTTTTAGCTGTTTTTATAAACCCTCGTGAAACTTCTTGCAAATTTCTTCTTAATGCAATGAATCGATGATTTTGCTAGACTTTATCTTAAATTTGATATTTTAACTTTGGATTTTAAAATGGTTTCCTCTTTTAAAACGGATAAGTAGAACAGATTTTATTACCATTTCTTTTCCTGCCAATATTTTAGTACTATCATTCCTTGTCTTATACAACTATCCTGATTATATCAATTCCGGCTCGCATCTCTTTCTATCAGCTGTACTTGAACTATTGAATTTGCATATCGTTTTTATCTGAGAAATGTTGAAGAAGTGACGTAAATCATCTAGTATGGAAATAACGTGAATGGTTATCATGGAATGATTTGTAGGAATCAAAATGATGGATGTCAATGTGAAAAATTTGAAATGGAGATGTGGTAGCGGTTTACAAATGAAATCGAGGGATAAATGTTATTAATTTAGAAACAATTGCAGAAATTTTGGTTATGAGTAATTCATGGATGTGCTTCAAAAATATATATATCAGAGGTCAACCTAGTTTTGAGAACTTAGAAAATCTTGGTTATTGATTCTTGGGAACTATTACAAGGCTATGTGAAATTTAGAGATGAAAATGAGAATTTGATTGTTTTCTATGATTATGCGAAGTTGAACCAGATATTGTAAGAGGATGACTAGAGACAGAGAAAACAAGGATTTTAAGCTATAGGAATTGTTTTAGATGATTGGAGAAATTGTAGAATTCAAAAGGAAAATAATTGAAGGTGAACGTTGAGGAAATTATGAAGGTTGATTTATAAACAAGAATAAAATTTTGTGTGACATAGTGGTATTGGAGTTTAGTAAATGCGAGACTTGGCTTAAACAAGTATAAGGATTTTATAAACTGAATTTAGAGGTTTCGGATCTAAATTAAAACGAGGTGAAGGAATTTGGAATTTTGGTTAAACGAATAAGTGTTGACTCCTAAATAAGAGGGGTATGTTCGGGGAAAAATATTTTTAGAAGTAGAAAATTTGTCTATGGAGATCATGGTAAAGGTTAGATGACTAAAGGTTATAAAATTTCGATGATAGTTATATAGAGATTGATTTCATATTGGGACTCGTGAGGAAAAAAAAAATATGATTTAGCAAATGACAGACTTGATGGTATTAGAGAGAGATGGTTAACTTGACTCCTTATGAAATCTTCCCTTGTTTTTCCCCAAAATGTTTTCAATACCATTGAATCCTAGTTTCCTTAATCACGACCAAATCGACTTCGATTATCTTTCTTATCATAATTATATCTTGGTTGTACTTAATTTTGATTGTGACCCAAATCTCTATCCTTGTATGCTCGTTCTCAGACTTTGTTGAACCTGTCCTCCACATTGCCTAAATTTTGATTTTCCCAATTTGATCAACTTAGATCGTATCGAGAATAAATATTTTAATATATATATTGTGATTGGATTTTTTTTCATGCAAGTGACTTTCATTCTTAACTTGATTTTGATTTTTCTGAACCCTTTAAAGATAATTGGTAGTTACTTTTCTTTATTTTTATGATAAGTACCAGTTTTCACATAGGATGGTAGGCTGTCTTACAGTTTTGATGATTGTTATTTCTGTATCCTTTCTAAGTTTAGCACTCTGGATTGCTTGTGTGTTTTGATACCCTATGACCGATTCAGTTAGCATGACTAGTATACCTAGATGAGACTTTCACTACCACCGTATGCCATGATCCTGTACGTTGTTCTTTTGATGATATGATTTGTTTAAGTTCTGGGACTTGATTGTGGGGGTTTGACCTAGAGGGAGTATGGACATTTTAATTTCGAGGACGAAATTTTTATAAGGTGGGTAGGATGTGAGCACCCTGAATTTCGGGTTGATTTTTTTTATTTTTATTTATTTTCTGATTGATTTTAATTTTGATAAATAATTAATTCTGTTATTTTTTCTTAAGTGTACTTTCCCGTGCCATTGATATTTGGAGTATCAGGGATGTTCAATTCTGGAAATCTTCTTCACGAGTTTTGGAGTGGACATGATTACCTTCATGACGGTATATGGTGTCCCACCCAAACTTGTTCCCTTGTGATCTTTCTGCTTCGCTGAACTTCGGGTCGGTTTAGACCATTTGAGTGATATTTATTTTTCCCACTCTTTTTCTTGATCATTTTCAGCGCGTTACCATGACATTTAAATCGGGAGCGCAAGACCAGTCAGTTTCTTGAAACCAACTCCTCATTGATGATCTACTCGAGACGCTCGTCACCCATGACCTTCGTTTCCCACTCAGATACGTCATTTTGAGCTCCATTTGATTCGCACAACTTTCCCGAGACGTGACCCGATTTTATTTCACGTCACGGCATCACATTCATTTTCCAACTTGATTTGTGGGTCCCCTGTCGACCAAAACCTGTCCGCCCCAATTATGGATATGGCCCACTTTGAGCCTACTATCCGTCCGCCACTTGTGTCCCATTTATTGGAATTCCCATGTGCTACTTATTTACTCATGATCATCAACGTCTTTTTTAATTCTATTTTCGCACGATGTCCGATTTTGACTCAATCCGGCTCCACCGAGTCCAGTCCAGCTTTGTGTTGCCCTCCATCATGACATCCTCAAAATTCTTGCCCAAAAATATCAAGTACTCATTTTGCCTATTTTTCTATATTTAATAGAAATTTTCTATTGATTTTAAACCGCCATTGATTTTAATTCCCATAGGAATACCCTATTTCTCTATTTAATTCCTAGCCACTTGATTCTCCAAATGAATCTCACCCACTAATTTTCCATGCAACTTCTCCCAATCCCCTTGGCCAACATGGCCGGCCCTAACTTTCACAAGGGGACAAACTTTTTCATCTTTTCTTTTTCTCTCTCTAAATTATAACTTATCCTCTCTCTCTCTCCCTCCTTTTCTTCATTAATATCAACAACTTCAAAGAAGAGCAGCAGCAGCATGCTACTTCCCCGACCTCCCACTCCTCCACAGCTCCGGCCACCCCCGGCCATCCTCGCCGTCGATCCCCACCACTTCACCAAACTCCTCCTCCTCCTATTTCCTCCTATTTCCTCCTTCTTCCTCCTTCTCTTCACCAACACGACACCACCGTGGCTGCCACCACCTGAGCTTCTTCTCCTCCTCCCAAGCCTGGCTGGACCACCTCCTCCAGGCCGGCGACCACCCTGGCCGAGCCACGCTTGCTCATCTCCTCCCCACACCGACCACAACCACCTTCCCATGCAACCACCACCACCACCTTCGTTCCACTCATCCACCCCCGTCGTGGCCGCGGCGCAACCGCCCTCCGTCAGGCCGCGCCTCCGCCGGGCCAGGTGCACCGCGCAGCGCGCCTCGCTGCAGTGCACAGCAGTTCGCGGCCAGCAACAGTAGAAGCTGCACCACGCGTGCAGGCGCGCGTACGCGAGCGCGCGTGGGCCGCCGTCGTGCGCCGCCATGCCGCCGCGTGGGCCGTCGTGGGCACCCCTCTGGCTCCGGCGAACTCCTGGCATGGTTCCCTGATGGCCACCGTCCTCCGGGACGCGCCGTCGAGGCGATTCGTGCGTTTTGCACGACGTCCCGTCGTGACGCGCGCGAAATAAAGTTCGTTTTGGCGCCCCGTCGCAGCAACTTCGTACGTGTTTTCCCGAAGATCTGACCGTTGGATCGGCAATTTCTTTACTCCATCGTAATCTCGGTATATCCACCTTCATCCCTGTCAATTTTCGTCCGTTAATTTTATTGTTTGATACATGAAAACCGGCCACCAAGTTGACCGTTTAAATTGTATTAAATTTGGACAGTTTTGCGGAGCCAACTTCGTCAGCTTGTATCTCCTCCACCGCAGCTCCGTTTGGCATGCTACCAGTTCCGGTGCGAAGCTGGTATAACCCTCTTGCTACCCCTCTAGTTTCGTTTCATTGTGAGCTTGTTTGGTTGGTTGAATTCGACGCCAAAGTTGGCCGTCCGAATTCGTAATTTCTAACTTGTAAAATTCTATTTTTGAACACGGGACTCCAGATTTGATTTCTGACACCACCATTAGACTTGTGGCATCGTTCTGGCATGTTTTCATATAAAATTTGTTAGATTTGGAGAACGTGGGCCCGGGCACGTTTTTCGGTGCAAAGCGGGTCCCACATTCTGGGTCAACGGGACTTTTTGACGCCGGCTCATCGGAATCCAATTCCGGATATACCGTTGAGTTCGTATCGTCATTCTGAACTCGTTGACATATAATTTGCTAGGTTTTGGTGGACATTGGGTCTGGCACGCATTTCGGTGCAAGTCGGATACCAATATCCGGGCCAACGGGTCATTTTGAGATCGGCTCATCGGAATCCAATTCCGAAGATACCGTTGAGTTCGTATCATCATTCTGGACTCGTTGGCAGGTAGTTTGCTGAGTTTTGAGAACTTTGGCTCCGGCACGCATTTTCGTGCAAACCGGAATTCCAAGTTCTGGTCAACGGGCCAAAATGAGATCGGGTCAACGGAATCCAGTTCTGGAGATACCGTTGGGTTCGTATCGACATTCTGGTTGCGTGGACATATAATTTGCTATATTTTATAGACTTATTTTCTTGCACGTTTTTCGGTGCAAAACGGCTCCGACACGGACACCGTTTTGACCCGAAATTACCTTTTTGCCCTTGTATCCAAATTGGACCGTTGGGTAGGCTATCCTAGCTAATTTGACCATTCTGGACACGTTGGCGATGTTCATTTCATCGTCCGACAATGTTTGCTGATAATTTTTCTAGGTTTAACCTTTTTATAATTAATTAATAATTAATTCATATAATGTTCGTATTTCGGGATTAGTACAACGAAACTGAGATCAGCCAATTCCAGTGATCTCATATCGCTGAAATTGACAAGTTGGATACGTGGATCACTATAATAAGATTATCAACCTTACCGATAATCTTCTTATCTCGATTTGCGTGCCGTAAGTTTCGACGTACAAATAACGAAGTACACTTTATAATAGACTAGAATTGACCATGTTTGACCAGAGTTGACCAGTTGACCCAAAGTCAACTGTAAGTCAACACTTGACCTAGTTTGACTAGATTATTGACCGGAGTCGACCTAGAGTTAATTTGACTTAGAAGAACCTAGAATAATATAGATTGCCTGTAGGGATTCATTTATTTCAACTTAAACACCTTGTAACCTGTGTTGCTTTAAATAGGACTCTGTGGCTTCAGTGGGACCTCCTATACTTATCAGCTGTTCAGGTTATCGAGGCGAGTACATTCTCTGATCATTTTATATCCTGCTTAGAATTATTTCCTGCAGTAGATTACTTTACTTGTACTGTCACGACGGTCACACGGATTGGTACTATATGGATCCTTTCTTGAGATGTTATCCTTAGGGAGCATCGGGTACTCTATGTTCTGTGCGTTTCACTTTCATAGCGTATCATATGCTTCTTGGTTCTTTGATCACTTACGACATGTACCCTCATGATCGTAGAGTCTTCCTGCAATCTTACACTGTTGGGTATCCCCCAGAATCCCCATTTTTATGGGACTTACACTGTTGGGTATCCCCCAGAATCCCCATTTTTATGGGACTTACACTGTTGGGTTATCCCCAGAATCCCCATTTTTATGGGACTTACACTGTTGGGTTACCCCCAGAATCCCCATTTTTATGGGACTACTATGTATCACCTTCGGGGTCTACCACCCTTCGGGGGCTTATCACCTTCGGGGTCTATCACCTTCGGGGTCTGCTACATAGCATCATATAACATAACCTGGCTGGATCCTTGTGTATTGATCGGGGGTACGGGGGAGTATTACATGTTCATATTGTACTCTGACTCACTAGTCACTGCTAGTTCCATATGTATAGTAGATATTTCTATTACAGTTCTCTCTCTGTTTTATACTGCACTTCTTTCAGTACTTGTATCTTACTTTACTGCATGTTCATATTTTCTAACCTGCTATGAATTGTTGAGATGTACTGTGCTCGCTCCAGTCCTGACTGGACCTGTTGATAAATTTTACAGATAGCCTGGAAGGTGCCTGCTAGCCTAGAGGAGACACAGTAGGGTTTGTTTAGGTAGTTATTTCATTTTGTCTGGAGTTGTATTTACTTTGGGGATTACTGTATTTTTATTTGAGTTTTGAGATGTACTTCTTGGTTCATGTATCTTAGATACTTAGACTTCTATCTCCTGTATTTATTTTGGATTTCATATTTTATCTATCCTTATCATGCTCTACCCTAGATGTGATTGAGTATGTATCTGCTATGTCACCCCCATTCGGGGAGTATAAACTGTTTAGCCTTATACTGTTAGATGCATGAGACCTAGGACAGCGTTCTACCGCCGACACTGCGACGTAGGCTGGGCGTCGTTACGTTCTCGTGCCCTAACTCTAGGGTGCGGGTCGTGACAGTAGGCGGCGTGGTGGGGGAGCTGGAGGTCGTGGATCTGCTATGGAAAGCTGGAAAGGAGGAGGAGAGAGAATAAGAATGGACGTAGTGCTTTGGTTTTTGAGGAGGAGAGAGTTTTTTCTTTGAAAAGGTACTTTTTTTCTACTCTCAAAACTAAGTTTAAACGGTGGTTTCTGAATTATTTTTTTGGAAAGCAAAATTAGAATAATGACAGTCAAACACTATTTATGTCGAATTTTGAGTTTAAACTCAAAAGAGAGAGTTTAAACTCATAACCAAATAGCATATATTTTTGCTTTTTGGTTCTTAAAATGAGTGGTCAAAGACTATCTGTCAACACTAACTTATCAAAGAACTTTTCAGAAGTTATTTCAAATTTAGAACTTTTGACAAATTCTTCACTACCAAAAGTAACTTCTGTTATAAACTAAACCAAAGTTATGTCACCAAACCAAACAACAATCATTATTGTTGTTGGATTTTTTTTCTTCTGGTTGGATTATAAACAGCTAAGGATGGTCTGAATATTTGAAATCGTTGATGATTTTTAAAGGCAAAAATGGTTTAATAAGGCTGGTTTTGGTTTGTTTATTAGAGGTTGTTTATAATTTTTTTCTTTCTTTCTTGAAATGTAGTCTAGAATTGTTTGGTAACATTTTTTTTTACAATAATGCTAACTTTACTACCAAATTCTTACAACCCACTCACCCCCTGCTAACATGGTCCCACACGGTCCCACCTATAACCAATAAAAATCGGCCATGTGGCCGGTTGTAAGCCTTTGGTTGTAGGGGATTTGTAATTGTAGCATTTTTCTTTTTTTTGGGTAAATTACAAAAAACTCTCGTTAAATGTGCATCTTTTGAGTAGAAAGACCTTTTAGTCAAATTTAGCAAATAAAGACCCCCGCAATCTATGACTTGCTCGGCCAGCCCCCTACCGTCTGTTGACTGTTAGTTTTGACCGTTAAGTGACATTTTTTTTATAAAAATAAAAAACCCTAAACTACCCCCTCTCCCTTCCCTAACCTCTCCTCTCCTTCCTCCTCCCTCCGGCCAGCCACCCTCCTCCTCCTCCCTGCCCCCCTCAGCCCCTCTCCTTACTCCGACGAGCACCCCTCCTCCCCGCCCTGGCCAGCCCAGGCCCCCTCCTCCTCCTCCCCGCCCCGCCCCGGGCAGCCCCCCCTCCTCTTCCCTCCTCCCCGTCCCCCTCAGCCCCCACGTTACTCTGGCGAGCACCCCCTCCTCCTCCCTGCCCCGGCCAGCCCAGCCCCCCCTCCTCCTCCTTCCCGTACCAACGGAGAGAGGGGGAGGGGGGAGGGAGAGTGGAGGGGTAAAATGGTCATTACACACCCCACTTAATATCAGTTAACGGAAAGAGGACAAAATGAACATGTTTCATACTTTCAGAAATTTTAAGAGCATGAAATCTTTTAGTGCAAAAAGCGAGAATCTAACAAGATTTTTTTTGCACTTTATCCTTCTTTTTTATGAAATTAAATTTACCAACTTTTGACAAGTTGTATTGTTATATTGGAAAAGCCAAACCAAGCCGAAAGCAGAGAGAAACTTTGATACAGTAGGGGTATCAAAGTTTTGATACCCCTATGTATGACATGTGGGCCCTCTCAAAATTTATGTGTATATATATATATATATATATATATATATATATATATATATATATATATATATATATATATATATGTGTGTGTACACGTTTTACAAAACAGGAGGGACCCACATGTCATATATAGGGGGTATCAAATTGATACCCCATACTGTATGAAAGTTTTTTCCGCGAAAGCTCCCTCCCCATCCTTTTAATAGCTGCCCCAAATGAGTTTGGCTTATCAAACAGCAAGGCAGGATCTGGTTTGCTTTGGTGGTACTCGAAGTATCACCCAATTAACAACACAGTACCTATTCTATTATTCCTTACTTAAAAGTAACACACGTTCTAATTATGGTGCATTACAGTCCCTGTAGCCAATTTCCGTCAATTGCCTAACGGAATTGCCGACGTGGCTTCCCAACTCAGTAACTGAGTGTACACGTGTGCAGTCCACGTGTACACTCAACTTATTATAACCTTATTTGAACTTCATCTGTCTCTTTCTCTATTCGATCGACATACGCCGACGAGAAGACGAGGCCACCGAGAGACGCGGACGTCGAGGAGACGAGGGCTGCGGCTGAAGGCGACGCTACCGGAGCATTCGCAGATGGGTACCTCTCTCCCTTGCTCTCCTCTTCTTCTTCATCATTTTCGAATCTCACGTTGTTTCTCTTTATTACCGAAACCCTAAAATTTGAAACCCTAACCAGTAGTATTTATTAGGGAAACCCTAAAGTAATTAATTGTGTAAGTCATTCAATAATTTATTGTGGAAACCCTAAAATAAAAGAAGAGCCGATTTGAAAATGTTTATGCTGACAAAATTGCAGCAAACGAAGGAAGTGAAAAGGAATGGGATCTTGCGAAGAACCCATGTTATTGCGAAGGAACTTCTCCGTGCAAATTATTCACTGCAAATACACCTTGGAATCGTGGGCGCCAATTTTTAAAATGTGCAAAGGAGGTAGGATGTGATTTTTGGTGTTGGACTGATGAACTTCGGTTATGTCGTTGCGAAGCCGAATTTTGCAAAATACGAACATCAAAGGTGCCTAGGAGCTTAGGTCAAAAATTCTACTGTTGTCCTTTATCTACTAGTGTAAGTGAAACATACTTTTCTTTGTACATTGATATAAAATACTTATTATTTCTTGCTAGTAATGTGTAACTTATAATTGTAATTTGTTTTTCAATACGTGTAGAGGGAAAATCCCGGTTGTGAATACATTGAATGGATGCAAGAAGCTACGGCCTCAAAGACAAAGAAGAAAATGGTGGATGATGGAGCTACTACTTCTTCGGGACAAGGCAAGGATATCATGAAGGAGATCATATTGGAAGTTGAAATTGAACACCGTGTAGCGCAACGACAACTTGAAATGTATGGGGCTATTTTGAAGAAATTTGGAAGATTTAAGATGGAGTAATTGTAAACTCGTATTTGTCTTGTAATGACTAAAAGTTGAAGTTGTAATGACTAGAAAACTTGTAGTTTATGGATCGAAGTTGTAATGGCTTTACAGCTGTAAACAAGCTCTGGATTTTCATCCTCTGGAATTGTTAACCTTTTTGATGTTGTATTGAATGATGTATTGAATGGTGTATTGAATGGTTCTGGCTGAGATTCAAGTTTATTGTAATGGTTCTTCTTTTGTATAATAGAAGTCATATTTTGAGTCATGTTATACATCCATTCAAATTATATATACATCTATTCAAGTTTATTGTAATGGTTCTCTTTTGTATAATAGAAGTCATATTTTGCAGCAGCATTTCACACAAATTATATATACATCTATTCAAATTATGTATCATAACCTGCATTTCCTGCAAATACTGATACCTAAAAGACTGAAACCTAAAAGATGCAGCAGCATTTCACACAGTGATATCTAAAAGACTGTATCATAACCTGTATTTCCTGCAAATACTGATATCTAAAAGTTGCAGCAGCATTTCACACAAATTATGTATAATAGAAGTCATTATTTCAACTAATGTTGCAGCAGCATTTCCAGTGTGACATCTTGTACATATTAGGCCAGTAACATAAATCCAGTTTGCCACACAAAGTAGGACTAGAACTATATAAATCCAGTTTGACATCTTGTACATATTAGGCCAGAAACATAAATCCAGTACATAAATCCAGTTTGCCACACATTTGTTCAGAAACACAAATCCAGTATGCCACACAATTGTCCAGAAACATAAATCCAGTACATATTAGGCCTTCTAAATGGCCACACAATTGTCCAGGTGATTAGAAACACGACTCAAAATAATTACATAAAATGTCAGTACATGCTTTTTGGTTCACCTATGAAAGAAATAGGACTAAAACAAAATCTTACAGTTGTGAACCACAAAATTAGTGTTGTCCAAATTAGTCTAGACACTTGTAATTCAGTTTTTGCTTTTCTTATATGGTAGATTGTATCTTGATGGTACCACTCTGCCCTTTGCTTTCTTCCCCTGACCATTCTTTGGCAATGTTGAAGTTGGATGAGTTGGGGCTGCTGCTGTGCTCCTTTGGCTTGCTGAGATATCTTGGTTGGAAGCTCCCACACCTAAGCCTCCATCAATAGAGCCAAGGCCTGAATATCGAGATTGGTTGGAAGCTCCCACACTGCTTAGGCCTGTATTATTGACCACTTGACTTTGTCACGACCCGCTCCCGAATAATCGGACACGAGTCGGACACGCCCAGCCTTCATTGTTAGACACAATGAAGTAAGCTGTACCAAGCTAGGGAAACTAACCAGATAAACATGAAAGTATAGAATTACAGCAACTATATAATGTGTCCCAACCAGAAAAGAGATACAATATCTGAATTTATTACAATTCAACTATAAAAGTCTGCTAGTCTCAAAACATGGAAAGATAAATGGAAACTAAATGCAGTACTAGGCCTCTGCAGCCTCTAGGTCACAAGCAGCTCCAGCTGGCTCAGTAGGGAATGCAATGTCCTGTCCATAGTATGTGTCACACAAAGCCTCCATCTCACCTATCATAACATATCCAGTCAGGAGCGGAGCAAGTACAATTCTAGGTAATGAACAAGACATCATGAAATGAAAGTATAAGGGAACATGGAAAGTACAGGAAAATACAAGTGAATAAGTACATGAAGAACAGGATAAAGTACATGAAGAACATGAATGTAAGAACATGAAAGAACATGATATGTAAGCACCTGAAAGAACATGATATCACAGGAAATAAGTACAAGGTAATCTCCTGAACATGTGTGTAAATGCATTTGAAATATAACTAAATATGTGACCGGCTAGGGTAAGAACCTGAAAGCACCTGAAAGCACATGAATGGTGACTTAGGACCCGCGTGCACGATGCGGGGTCTAAGCTAAAACACACCTGAGTTGATACTTGGGATTGGTCACATAGATAGTATATTTCCCCTCCCCAGATACAAGTAATAAGCACAAGAGAACAAGAGTACCAGAAAGAACATGACGTGTTACAATTGTGTCACTCAAGGAAGCACAGGATATATAATGAAAAGCACAAAACCGTAGAGTGTACTTGCCTTGCTCCAGCAATATGGTAGGCAATCTAGCTGGATGTTCTCCTGTTAACAATAGTGATGTACAAGTTGGTTAATAAACTATGCTAGTTGCTTTAAAGTTGAGAACTAAATCTTTATCTTGATCCTTCCCAAATAAGTTAGTTTTATTTGGAGGTTCATAAGTTACATTACACTAGGTTTAATTACTAACTTCTTGTTCTTTTGGGAAAATCAAATGCTAAACACAACCCTTGGTTTTACGTGTTTAACACTAAGAGTTTCTATAAGTTTATAATTCAAAAACTCATTATATATATAGTTAGCATTGCTACCTTTTATATATATAAAAGTGGTTTGTTTTATAAACTTGATTTATTATTAGAAAAAGGTTATTTAAGTAAAGAGTTAACTAATCAGTAGTAATTAAGGAAAAGTTAACTAATTGTTTTTAGTTATAAAATTGGTTCTAAGAGGATGTTTCCATCAACTCACAATAAATGGGAAAAACATTTATTATTTATAAAAATAAACTACAGACAGTTCTGCCCAAAGGCAAAGTTCAATGGCTGGCCCACAACCACTCGGCCCACTTACCCAACAGTCTGCCACCCGGTCAACCCAATACCAAGGATCAGTTCAGACCCGACTATCTAACCAGCCCAACTATAACTATTACAGCATATAAGCCCGGCCCAACACAGCCCAGCCAAACCAGCCCATCAATTATTAATTACAGTCATCCAGCTATAATTAAATAATATTACAACACATTCAGTATGGCCCAGCCCATACTAACAGCCCACAAAAGAATATACAAATAAGCCCCCTGAATAAACACCAACCGGCCCAACAATTAATAGCTGCAAACTGCCAAAATCCACCGCCGGTCAGGCCCACAATCCAAGGCCAGTCACGTCAGGGTCAAGTCACATCATCTCCTTGGTGTCCAACACGCACGTCGGACACGGGAAAGAGGACACGGCTACAGCAAGGTTCAGCAAGGTTCTAGCCACGAATCCGCGCCACTTCGTATCCGACACGAACATCGGATACGAACAGGTAGGTACAGTCCACAGTCCAGTCGGGACAGAGGTCCAACACCAGAAAATCCCTCAGCAACAAATAACAGAAAGGAGAAAGAAGAAATCCTCAATTAAAATATATAAAATATGCATGCAGTGTCGGACACGAGAGTGTCTGACTATGAGATCTTAGTTCAGCAAAATGGAACCAACATCATATCCAAAATTATGGCATGCATGCAGTGTCAGACACGAGAGTGTTAGACACAAGATCTCAGTCCAAAAAAAGAAAGGATTCCGAACATCAGATCTTCCCCAAAAATCCACACAGAAATGGATAAGGAAACATTCCAAAAACAAACCCATCCCTGACCTAACGAACCGAGCAACCCTAGAGTCACCACTGGATTTGTTAGGTCTAGGCCAACCGACAGCATGCAAGTAAAAGGAATAGATCCACTGGATACTCCTCAGAAAACAACATCGAAAACCCATACTCAACAGATCTGGAACCACTACCAGATCTGGAGTAAAAACTCCTCAGGAAACAACATCACAACCACAGAAATAGTCACAGATCAACTTGATCTCGAAGAATCAACTAAAGAACATCATAGATCTAACATGCAACCCAAAATAACCACATGCAAGGGTCTATCTACAAGATCGACCACAGAAACCCTAGATCCATCGGATCTGAACAGTTAGAACTGTTCGAAGAGAAAGAGAACATCATTGATCTCACACAAGCCCAGCTAAACCCTAGATCTCGTCACCGATCAAAGGATCTCAGAGTCTAGGCCATAGATCTGCCATAGATCTGACCAACAGTAGAGATTAGGGTTAGAGTTAGGGTTTACCCTCTGGAAGTCGAAGCCCAAAGCTCGTCGAGGAAGAAGGAAGGAAGAAGACGAAGAGACAACGAGCTCAAGCTTCCAGAGTCGCCGCCGTCAGAGCCATCATCGCCGAAGCCACCACCAGCGCCATCGAGGAAGTCGCTTCGCTCAGGATGGAAGTCGCCGCTCAGAGTGTCGCCATCAGAGTCGCCGTCATCATCAAGGTCGTCGTCGCCATCAGAGTCGCCGTCGAAGTCGCCGGAGAAGAACGCTCGAGAACGGCGAAGTTCTCGAAGAGTCGGCGGAGGAATCGAAGAGTCGGTGGAGAGCTCGAGAACGGAAATCTCGAGAAGAGTCGGTGGAAAGAAAATAATGAATGCACTCTCTCTCTCTCTCAACCATTGTTTTAAAACGAATAAAATGGTAAATTTTGCAGATAAGCCCCCCCGCAATTGGCACATTAACAAAAACCCCCCCTTCCTTTTCGTATTTACCCGCAACTAAAATTTAATAGGGAAATTTACAATTTAACCCTCTGCCTTTTCATATTTACATAAATTATTTAAAAACAGTTTTTTTAAAATAAGAAAAACAATATAAAAGTTGTTACAACAATTTCAAATTGTAAAATTATCTAATATTTAATTCATTAAAAATGTTTCCAAATTAATAATAAGTATAGAAAACGAATTTTTATTTTTATTTAAGAAAACTGGAAAGTGGAGTTACAAATCTCTCCCCCTTGAAAAAATTTCGTCCTCGAAATTGGAATGCAAACACAGAAAATCAAGAATAGTGAATCCAAAAAGTTGTTTATTGAATTCAAAAGAAATGCATAAAATACAAAGCACTCAAGTGAACAAACTAGGATATCGCTCACGCATCTCATCCTCACGCTCCCATGTGGACTCTTCCGGAGAGTGGTGTCTCCACATGACGCGGACAAGAGGAATGGTCTGGTTCCGCAGTCGCTTCTCCCTCCGGTCGAGGATCTCTACTGGCTGCTCCTCGTAAGTCAATCTCGGGCCCACCTCCAGCTCGGAATAGTCCACCACATGGCTCGGGTCTGGAATGTATCGTCGGAGCTGGAATACATGGAAAACATCGTGTACTCCCTCCAAGCTAGCTGGAAGCGCTAGTCGGTATGCCACCTCGCCAATCCGCGTCATCACGTCGACAGGCCCGCTGAATCTCGGACTGAACCTTCCGCCTCTGCCAAAATGAATGGTGCCTCTGATCGGCGAGATTCTTCAGGAACACTCTGCTTCTAACTGCTAACTCCAGTGACCATCTGCTGTTGTCCGCTTAGTGCTTTTGTCGATCCATGACGCTATAAGCCTTGAGTCCAAGTATACACAAGAAGTTTGGGATATCATACTTTGACAAGGATCGAGGATCAAATAGTCACGAAGTGGAAGGAATTCCAATTACAACTAAGAGGAGCAAAATCATGAAGACACAATTATTAAGTATGATCAAAAATCGATATATTAACACAGGTAGACAAGAACAAGATAGAAAATCATGGTCAGATAGACATGACTTAAGATCGAAGTTTGGACAACCCACAACGAAGTACAGAATCACAATCTGGTAATATATAATTTTGAGGAATTCAATGGTCTAACGATAAAATGCTAGAAGAAATTTTTACCAAGGGTTGATTGAGGAGACGTACGCAATACTCAGGAGATACATTATCAAATCAGGATGAACGTGCAAGGGTTTGTGATTCTCGAAACCAATAATTATATGAAAATGGAATATAGTTTCTATGGTATCCGGAAACATATAGATATTTGAAATCACTTTACTTAGAATCCCTGCCCCGCCAGTGCATGTATGGCTGCAGTGAATTTTCGATTCCATGACTTAAATAACAATATGTTACCGAATAACATATCAACTTTATTCATTTTCAAATAATTATCGACGAAGCAACTCAAGAGATCTAAATATGAAGAGTTTAGGACAAAGTCTCAATAATACCCGAAACCTATGAATGTCTGAAATCACTTCAACTTAAAGTTCCTGCCTCGCCAGTGCGCTACTGGCTGCAGTGAACCCTCAGTCTCCATAATCCAGCTAATGGCTGCAGCGCGCAACTGTCATGCCATAGTAGGTCATCGAATAGCCTCTTGACTTAATTCCTAGGAATTTCAAAGAGTTTCAAGGAATTTAAATGAATTTCAATAGTCCAAGTCACGGAAATGGTGAAGTTACCTGACTGTTAGATTACATGAGTTTATTAGGTACTAAAAATGACAAGGGATCCAATCAGTGAGTACAAAAGGGCAGCCAGGAAGATTTAAAATTCAGACATGACAAAGTTTCAAATTATGACGGAATATCAACTGATATCGGAAATGGTAACAAGATTCCACATATGGGACGTTATCCCGAAAGGATAACGGAGTCTCGAAGGACGAACTGAGGCAAGGTATCAGATAGAAGACAAGTTTCAAAAATAAGAAATAAAATCCCGTACTGGAAACGAGTTTCAATAAAATCTCGAATAACAATGAAAACTTGAATAGAAAACGAAATCTCCAATAAAGTACACAATGGAAAATAGAAAATCAAGTATCAACAAAGTCGTGAATAAGGAACAAATTCTCGAATAGAAAATCTCAATGAGGAGACAAGATTTGGAATAGGGAACACAGTCTCAACGAGTCGCGAGTAGGAACTGAAATTCAAAGTCTGGTAAATCTTGAATGGGAGACAAAATTACGAACAAAACAAAGTCTCGAAATAGGGAACATGATCTTACAATCTTCGAATGGGATCAAGTTACGAGTAGAAAAAGAATCAAGGGGTGAATAAAACAAATATCCATGAAACAAGCGATACTTCAAATAGGGAACAAGATCGAAGCAAGGTTGTGAACAGAATAATTTCCAAGTAGAAACAAGCCACGTAGGAAACGAATCTCACATAGGGAACAGGTCGAAACCGAAGTTTTCAAACGATGTCTTGAATGGTGAATAGAAACAAGTACTGAATAAAATCAAATTCCAACTATCCCAAAATAGAAAACTGAACTTCGGAAAGAAACAAAATTTACAAATTGTAACTAGTCCTGAATAGGAAACAAAATTCCTGAGTAGAATCTCGAAAAGAGCAAGGTTACGAAGAATGGATTGGAGGAGTACCAATCAACGAATAGGAAACAATATCTCGAGTTAAGTTTCGAATACCAACCAAGATTCCAAAATAGAAAACAAGAAGTTCCCAGAAATGGTCTAGATGCTAAAAGAAATTTAAGAAAAACTAGGCTGCTAATCAAGATACATGGTTTTTCCAACCATGCAAAAATCTTCAGTCTTTAGTCTGTCTTCAGTATTCCTCCGGAACGGAAATCTTTTTAACCTCCTTCAATTGTCCTGGCGTAGGTTGATCCCTGCGGTAGTACTCCATGTGGTTGCTGATTCTGAAAAGGTGGTTCTCTTTTGCTGTAGTCTGATGCTCCTCGCACTTGTTCTCGGGCAATGTGATCAACGTTCTTCAGCAATCCATGATTTGGTGGGCAGTCGATCCGTAGAACAAGCATAAACTCTATCTTTTGCGGCACTCTTCATAGTGGCATCCCGAGAGGTGGCAGTAATTGTAAATGATCGTCGGCTGGATCTGATTCTGGATCTCCCGCTGAGGCTGAAGTGCAGGGCTCTGGTAGGAATATATGACTGCTGGCGTGCTGGCTGCTGAGATCTGCTCCTGATGATGCGACTGGTGGTGCGATCGAAGAAACGCCGACTGAGTGTTACGATGTTTTGCGGATCCAAGCTAGTTATTGCCTTCGTCATAAGTCTTCATGTCCCTCATGTGCTTCAGCTTTCCGTCTCATTCCATTGTCTGCGCTACATTCTGAATCTCCAGGCTGGTGGCTCTAATCTTCATAGAAGTCGGATCCTCACATGCTGAGATGATCTTCAGTGGCGGCTTCAGGTTCTCGATCGGCTCTCTGGTGCAAGATATGCGCTCGGTGTCGGAAAAGGCCAAGTGTCTGAGCGTCTGGAAATCAGAAGTCCTTCCTGGCTCGGAGAGCGTATCCACAAGTCTGACTTGGAAAGGGTGGCTTGCTTCCTCTGGTTGTCAAGGGACTCTTCAGACATCTCCGTCAATTACGTACTACCCATGGGGATAGTAGAGTGATAGAACGTAATGGAAGCTCGGAACCATCAAGTGCAGGTGAATTGACAGTTCTGGTGTCGCATGCTTTTGAACTATCTGCAAAACAGAAAACTGTTAAAATAACCTAGACCTACATACAACAAGTGTTTATAGAATATTAAAATACCTGATACACCTGATATACCTGATATACCCTTATTTTTCGATTTTCCTATGCTGTGATCAAGTTTCCCTAGTGTAATCAAGTCCCCCAATAGTATGCTAAGTCCTAGGTACCATTAGGATGGACCTGCATGGGCCACCACTAAAAACATGTCACGACCCGCTCCCGAATAATCGGACATGAGTCGGACACGCCCAGCCTTCATTGTTAGACACAATGAAGTAAGCTGTACCAAGCTAGGGAAACTAACCAGATAAACATGAAAGTATAGAATCACAGCAACTATATAATGTGTCCCAACCAGAAAAGAGATACAATATCTGAATTTATTACAATTCAACTATAAAAGTCTGCTAGTCTCAAAACATGGAAAGATAAATGGAAACTAAATGCAGTACTAGGCCTCTGCAGCCTCTAGGTCACAAGCAGCTCCAGCTGGCTCAGTAGGGAATGCAATGTCCTGTCCATAGTATGTGTCACACAAAGCCTCCATCTCACCTATCATAACATATCCAGTCAGGAGCGGAGCAAGTACAATTCTAGGTAATGAACAAGACATCATGAAATGAAAGTATAAGGGAACATGGAAAGTACAGGAAAATACAAGTGAATAAGTACATGAAGAACAGGATAAAGTACATGAAGAACATGAATGTAAGAACATGAAAGAACATGATATGTAAGCACCTGAAAGAACATGATATCACAGGAAATAAGTACAAGGTAATCTCCTGAACATGTGTGTAAATGCATTTGAAATATAACTAAATATGTGACCGGCTAGGGTAAGAACCTGAAAGCACCTGAAAGCACATGAATGGTGACTTAGGACCCGCGTGCACGATGCGGGGTCTAAGCTAAAACACACCTGAGTTGATACTTGGGATTGGTCACATAGATAGTATATTTCCCCTCCCCAGATACAAGTAATAAGCACAAGAGAACAAGAGTACCAGAAAGAACATGACGTGTTACAATTGTGTCACTCAAGGAAGCACAGGATATATAATGAAAAGCACAAAACCGTAGAGTGTACTTGCCTTGCTCCAGCAATATGGTAGGCAATCTAGCTGGATGTTCTCCTGTTAACAATAGTGATGTACAAGTTGGTTAATAAACTATGCTAGTTGCTTTAAAGTTGAGAACTAAATCTTTATCTTGATCCTTCCCAAATAAGTTAGTTTTATTTGGAGGTTCATAAGTTACATTACACTAGGTTTAATTACTAACTTCTTGTTCTTTTGGGAAAATCAAATGCTAAACACAACCCTTGGTTTTACGTGTTTAACACTAAGAGTTTCTATAAGTTTATAATTCAAAAACTCATTATATATATAGTTAGCATTGCTACCTTTTATATATATAAAAGTGGTTTGTTTTATAAACTTGATTTATTATTAGAAAAAGGTTATTTAAGTAAAGAGTTAACTAATCAGTAGTAATTAAGGAAAAGTTAACTAATTGTTTTTAGTTATAAAATTGGTTCTAAGAGGATGTTTCCATCAACTCACAATAAATGGGAAAAACATTTATTATTTATAAAAATAAACTACAGACAGTTCTGCCCAAAGGCAAAGTTCAATGGCTGGCCCACAACCACTCGGCCCACTTACCCAACAGTCTGCCACCCGGTCAACCCAATACCAAGGATCAGTTCAGACCCGACTATCTAACCAGCCCAACTATAACTATTACAGCATATAAGCCCGGCCCAACACAGCCCAGCCAAACCAGCCCATCAATTATTAATTACAGTCATCCAGCTATAATTAAATAATATTACAACACATTCAGTATGGCCCAGCCCATACTAACAGCCCACAAAAGAATATACAAATAAGCCCCCTGAATAAACACCAACCGGCCCAACAATTAATAGCTGCAAACTGCCAAAATCCACCGCCGGTCAGGCCCACAATCCAAGGCCAGTCACGTCAGGGTCAAGTCACATCCTCTCCTTGGTGTCCAACACGCACGTCGGACACGGGAAAGAGGACACGGCTACAGCAAGGTTCAGCAAGGTTCTAGCCATGAATCCGTGCCACTTCGTATCCGACACGAACATCGGATACGAACAGGTAGGTACAGTCCACAGTCCAGTCGGGACAGAGGTCCAACACCAGAAAATCCCTCAGCAACAAATAACAGAAAGGAGAAAGAAGAAATCCTCAATTAAAATATATAAAATATGCATGCAGTGTCGGACACGAGAGTGTCTGACTATGAGATCTCAGTTCAGCAAAATGGAACCAACATCATATCCAAAATTATGGCATGCATGCAGTGTCAGACACGAGAGTGTTAGACACAAGATCTCAGTCCAAAAAAAGAAAGGATTCCGAACATCAGATCTTCCCCAAAAATCCACATAGAAATGGATAAGGAAACATTCCAAAAACAAACCCATCCCTGACCTAACGAACCGAGCAACCCTAGAGTCACCACTGGATTTGTTAGGTCTAGGCCAACCGACAGCATGCAAGTAAAAGGAATAGATCCACTGGATACTCCTCAGAAAACAACATCGAAAACCCATACTCAACAGATCTGGAACCACTACCAGATCTGGAGTAAAAACTCCTCAGGAAACAACATCACAACCACAGAAATAGTCACAGATCAACTTGATCTCGAAGAATCAACTAAAGAACATCATAGATCTAACATGCAACCCAAAATAACCACATGCAAGGGTCTATCTACAAGATCGACCCAAGAAACCCTAGATCCATCGGATCTGAACAGTTAGAACTGTTCGAAGAGAAAGAGAACATCATTGATCTCACACAAGCCCAGCTAAACCCTAGATCTCGTCACCGATCAAAGGATCTCAGAGTCTAGGCCATAGATCTGCCATAGATCTGACCAACAGTAGAGATTAGGGTTAGAGTTAGGGTTTACCCTCTGGAAGTCGAAGCCCAAAGCTCGTCGAGGAAGAAGGAAGGAAGAAGACGAAGAGACAACGAGCTCAAGCTTCCAGAGTCGCCGCCGTCAGAGCCATCATCGCCGAAGCCACCACCAGCGCCATCGAGGAAGTCGCTTCGCTCAGGATGGAAGTCGCCGCTCAGAGTGTCGCCATCAGAGTCGCCGTCATCATCAAGGTCGTCGTCGCCATCAGAGTCGCCGTCGAAGTCGCCGGAGAAGAACGCTCGAGAACGGCGAAGTTCTCGAAGAGTCGGCGGAGGAATCGAAGAGTCGGTGGAGAGCTCGAGAACGGAAATCTCGAGAAGAGTCGGTGGAAAGAAAATAATGAATGCACTCTCTCTCTCTCTCTCAACCGTTGTTTTAAAACGAATAAAATGGTAAATTTTGCAGATAAGCCCCCCCGCAATTGGCACATTAACAAAAACCCCCCCTTCCTTTTCGTATTTACCCGCAACTAAAATTTAATAGGGAAATTTACAATTTAACCCTCTGCCTTTTCATATTTACATAAATTATTTAAAAACAGTTTTTTTAAAATAAGAAAAACAATATAAAAGTTGTTACAACAATTTCAAATTGTAAAATTGTCTAATATTTAATTCATTAAAAATGTTTCCAAATTAATAATAAGTATAGAAAACGAATTTTTATTTTTATTTAAGAAAACTGGAAAGTGGAGTTACAGACTTGTACCCTGATAACAAAGTAGAACAACAAGAAATTCCAATCACTGACAGTAGAACAAAGTAGAACAGAGTAGAACAGAGACAAGTAGAACAAAGTAGAACAAAGTAGACCATATTAATGAACTGGTCACTGAATTTTATGCACTTACATCCATCATCCACCTAAGTGTGGTTGGTGCACTGCTGACATCCACATTCAAATCACTAACAGTTTGCCTTGAAGATCCAGCCTGAAATATAGGTACATATACAAGATTAGAAATTCAGTAGCCTAAAACAGTGATTGGAAGGAAAAATTAAGTCAAAACATTCACTGATCAATAAGCAGTGATCAAAATATTAAGTCGAAACATTCATACAAGTTGCAATAAAACAGTCACTGATGAATAATATTAGGTCAAAACATTCATACAAGTCAAAACAGTCACTGATGAAGCAGCCAGTATGTAAAGGATACTTACAGTTGGGAATTCTCCTATTTCACTTGTATGTTGTTCATTCCCAGTAGTGTATTCTGTACTTACACTGCCTCTGCTTCCTCCAGCCTGCAAAATTAGTAAAAGTAAGCATTACATATACAACAATCTTGTCAATGAATGTAAGTACAAATCGACATACATACATTCACCCCATGGAACCTCTTGTTATGGGCATGTGACCCACAAACACTGCATGTTACTTTACACAGGCCTTTCTTACTGAGCTTGGCCATGGTTTTGTTACTTGTCTTCTGCTTCTGCTTCTGCTTTCCTTTGTCCTCCAACTCAATTGGGTCCTTTCTTCTAGCCATTGTCTTCCTGCCACTCCTTTTCTTTACTGGTGTAGGTGGTAACAGAATACCCTGAGAAAATGGATGTTTTTCCTATAATGCAGGGCCATTTAAAGGATGAATGACATGACTGTACACCAGTCTGTAAGTTGATATTTTGTAGCAGTCATTAACATAGTTTTCAGGCCTTTCATTATTTCCAAAAATACAAGCACAAGCATGCTGACATGGTATTGCAGAAAGTTCCCATTTTCTGCATGTACAAGTTTTCATAACCATGTCAACAACAAATTGACCACCTGGCCCACTAACTTGGACCTTAGGACCTCCAGAATACTCTGTTGTCCACATGTAGGATTCCTTCTTGTGCTTCTCCAGCTTCTTTTGAATTTTAGGACAAAGTCTGCCCCTCCACTTCTTTCCCAATTTGGCCTTTGTATCTATCCTCTTCATGAGCATGGTCCTGATCATCTCAAACATGGTGATGACTGGTTTCTCTCTAGCTTCAAGGATGTACTTGTTAAATGTCTCACTATAGTTGTTGAGCAATACATCACACTTGCAAGTATCCTTGAAGAATGTCCTGCTCCAATGGACTGCTGGTCTAGCATCCATCCATTGCTTAGCTTCAATACTCTTCTCTTCCATTTCCTTCTCATACTTCTTGAACTCAGCTAGGTTTGTGGATCTTCCAACTTTCTTGAGTATCTCCACCAACCCAATATCTCTAAATCTCTTTCTCATATTCTGCTCCAAATGTCTGAGACAAAGCCTGTGTTCTGAATTTGGGAAATGTCTTTCAATTGCATTGATAAGCCCCTACATATACAAATAAAAGATGTAAGATGGTAGTGTTAAGAAACTGTAATGTTTGTTATGAATGGATGAGAGATGACAGTGTTATAATACTTACTTTTTGCCTATCACTCATGAAGACCCAATGGTGAGAGTTGTGCATACTAAAATCTTCCTTTAGCAACTCCACAAACCAGTCCCAATTTTCAGTATTCTCAACTGTCACAATTGCAAATGCAAGTGGGTATATGCAATTATTTGGGTCAATTCCTGTGGCAACCAATAATTGCCCACCATAGGTACACTTCAAGAAGCATCCATCCAGACATACAATTGTCCTGCAGTGTTTGAAACCCTCTTTGATACCTGCCAAGCACATGTACATCCCACGAAATTTCCCTCTAGACTCTTTAAATTCAAATGTAGAACCAGGATTTGTCCTCATAACTTCCCATTTGTAATCCCATAACCTACCATATTGCAAGTCTTCATCACCCTCAATCTTCTTAATTGCATAGTTCCTTGCCCTCCTAGCCTTCATGTGGTCAATGGTGAGAGCCACATCCTTCTTTACTCTTTTAACAATTTGACTAATTTTCCACCCTGGGTCATCTCTAAACTCATTCATGTACATTTCTGCAATAACCTTATAACTCAGATGAAAGTTGGTGTTAACCTTGCCACAAGTGTGCTCCAAGTTGTAGCTCTTGAGAAGGAAAGTCTTATTTTCTTTGTCTTTCCTGTCCAACTTGCTTGCAAAAATGAAAAATTTGCAGTCTTTTGTATAGCACTTGCACCTGACCCTATTGTGATCATTGGTTGGAAACTAAACTTGCCATCTCTGATTTATGCCCCACTGCCTGCAAGCCATCTTGAACTCATCTTTATCTTTAAATTGTAGCCCCAATTCCCATTTAGGGTCATCCATGTTCCTGTTTGCATTAAATCTTGGAAACTTCATCTTTGGATTTTCACTGACAAAATCAGAGTCAGAGCTGCTTTCAGTACTTACAATCTTATCTGAAGGAGGACCATAATCACTGCTCTCCCCCTCACATGCTGGTAATCTAATTGAAGCTTCTAAAGCACTGTTATCTAGTGTTTTAGGCTTCATTTTGGGTCTGCCTATACTGCTTTTTCTCATTTTTCCTGCTTCAATATCCTGTAATACCCCATCATCATTAACTTGCCCAGTCTCTATTAAGACTTCCTGCAAGTCCTCATCCCCCTCCATTTCATCATAATCTGAATCAAATAGATGACCATCAGGAACATGGATTTTGATACCTTCTTCAAATCCCTCATTTTCAACATCAGCTTCCTCTTCTTCAGGGTCAACTTCTTCATGAAGGAATGTGGCAGCTACATCAGGTACATCAGCTACATCAGCTGCATCTCCTGTCATGTCTTCAGCTCCATCAGCTACATCAGGTACATCAACTACATCAAGTACATCAGCAACATCCCTCCTCTTCATCTCTGGATTTCCAGACCCCATATCAGGGTCAGAAGTATTTTCCCCAACATCAAGATCAACAACTGCCACTTCTTCAGGTTCACCAACATCAAAATCAACTTCCACTTCTTCAGGTTCACCAACATCAACATCATGTAGGTCTTCATCACTGTCATCAAGGTACTCAGATTCTTCATCAACAACTTCCACTTCTGAGTCAGCAAGGTACTCAGATTCTTCATCTCCCATATGCATGACATACACATCTACCTCCCCACTCCCATGTTCAATAGCATTTTGAGCCATTTCAATGACACTTGTATCATTGTCAAGTCGTTGTAGACCAGAATTAACTTCCTTACCTGCCTCCTTCCAGTAATACATCAACTTTCCTCTATATAAGAACTTAACCCACATATGAATCATCTTGAATGACACAGTTTCAACCTCAAACCACTTTGAAACTACTTCCCCATCAAAATATTGCAGATTAATTTTAAAACTACCTGTTAGCACAGAATCATATAATCATGTATATATATAATCATATATATGGTCTACATATAATCATATATTCATGTCTATATAAAATCATGTAGATCAATTACATTCTATATAATAGAAGGCTATATATTCATGTCTAGATAAAAGCATGTCACATATATTCATGTCTATATATAATCATATATCCATGTCTACATATAATCATATATTCATGTCTATATAAAATCATGTATATCATTTACATTCTATATAATAGAAGGCTATATATTCATGTCTAGATAAAAGCATGTCACATATATTCATGTCTATATATAATCATATATCCATGTCTACATATAATCATATATTCATGTCTATATAAAATCATGTAGATCAATTACATTCTATATAATAGAAGGCTATATATTCATGTCTAGATAAAAGCATGTCACATATATTCATGTCTATATATAATCATATATCCATGTCTACATATAATCATATATTCATGTCTATATAAAATCATGTATATCATTTACATTCTATATAATAGAAGGCTATATATTCATGTCTAGATAAAAGCATGTCACATATATTCATGTCTATATATAATCATATATCCATGTCTACATATAATCATATATTCATGTCTATATAAAATCATGTAGATCAATTACATTCTATATAATAGAAGGCTATATATTCATGTCTAGTGCACATTGGTGTATGTAAGCATATATGGACAGGTAGATATTCAGGGTGTGTGTGTATATATTACAAGGTGTGTGTGTGTACCATTTAACTAGATCAAATACTGTCTATAAAATCATGTCACATATATTCATGTCTATATACATGTAGATCAATTACTGTCTATATAGATAAATATGTGTATATATTATAGGGTGTGTTTGTACCAATTAACTAGAGGGTGGATAGACACATAGGTAGAAGGCCATGAGGGTGAGATATGTAGGCTCAATTGCTATGTGATACACAGATGCACATTGGTGTATGTATGCATATATGGACAGGTAGTTAGATATCTTCATAGATGTAGAGTGAAAAAGGGACTTTACCCTGCAGTGTAGATGAACCTTGTGCACATGTGTTCAGGATGTGTGAAGCAGCCAGTAGCTGCTGTTAGGTGTGCACATGTGCAGTGTGCATTAAAAGGGAGAGAAAGTATGTTGCACAACAGCAGTAGGACAGGGATACACAATTGTACTTGCCCACAAGTAGTTCTTGTGACTTGGTCAGTTAGCATGTGCTTTGGTGGCATCAAGTAAGGGAATTACTGGTGTTAGCAGTGAGTAGGTGACACCACAACAGGTGTTTGACCAGCCTTAGGCCAGTGCACAATTATGCACTTGGCACAGGTGCTTGTACAGGCAGGGTATAACCCTAATTTTAACAAAAGAACCCTAATTCTAACAAAAGAACCCTACTTGTAACAAAAGAACCATAATTTCGACCAGGTCCCTGTACAGGTGCCTGTATAGTTGAACAGGAAGAACCCTAATAACAAAAGAGCCCTAATTTTGTAATGAAAATAAAAGTTTCAAAGCCTAAATTGAAGAATCGAAGAAGATGATCCCTAAACACACTTCGTGCAAATAATTTCGGTGCATGCAGAACCCTAAATTCAGTTCTTGCTCATCATTTAGGGTTTTCAGAATTAAATGAAAAGAATAAAACCCTAACGAAGTGTGTTTCGGTGCATGCAGAACCCTAAATTCAGTTCGTGCTCTTCATTTAGGGTTTTCAGAATGAAATGAAAAGAATAAAACCCTAAACTCATTATTCGACAAAAAATAAGAAGAAGAAGAAGATAGAGAGAGGAGGGGGGGGGGGGGGGGGGGGGGGAGAGGTACCCATCTGCGATTCGCCGATCGTCGCCTCTCCTCATCTTCGGCCGATTGTCGTCGGCTCTCCTCGTTTTCAGCAGATCGTCGTCGCCCCTTCCTCGTCTTCAGCACGTTCGTCGGTCCTGGGAAGAGGAAGAGATACAGAGAGAGAGAGTTGGAGAGGGCGGGAATTGAGCCACTTCCCCGACCCCACCCCATAGTTGTTGAGTGTACACGTGGACTGCACACGTGTACACTCAGTTACTGAGTTGGGAAGCCACGTCGGCAATTCTGTTAGGCAATTGACGGAAATTGGCTACAGGGACTGTAATGCAACATAATTAGAAAGTGTGTTACTTTTAAGTAAGGAATAATAGAATAGGTACTGTGTTGTTAATTGGGTGATACTTAGAGTACCACCAAAGCAATTGAGCCGGTTTTACCAAGGAGCTTTTCTTGGGATTCTTTCTTGCTGCTTTTCAGGCCCCAAAAAGAAAACTGTACCAAACCTAAGGTTAAAGCGGTTTAGTTGGAAACACAAAACCCGACCCGTTAAGACCAGGTTGGTCCCTCTACCTTGATAATCCAGTTAACCTCTTCTAGAAACCTCCTCTTCCCTTCCCTTCCCTTCCTTTCCCCTCATTTTCTCCTCCAAAGCTTCTTTCCAACAGAAGGTATGTATTCTTTCTTCCATTTTCCTTTTTCAAAATAATATAGAAAAGAAAACCTTTCCCTTCCTTTAAATTGGGGAATTTACACAGGCTCTTAATTCCTTTCTTGCAAAAATAGTAATAACAAGAACCACGGTTTCTTGTTTTGTTTTATTATTATTGTTATTAATTTTTGTTATATATATTATATATATATATTTACAGGTTTTGTTGTTGTATCTCTGCTTTGGAGGTGATGTTTCTGTTGGCTGCTGCTCCTCCTCTCGGGATCCCTCTGTTATGCCCAATAGGTACCCCCGAACACGGTTTCATTCTCGTCTTAGTTTCTTTAGCACGCGATTACTTCTGCTGACTTTATTTGTCGCATATCTGAAACTTAGGTTAAATCTCCAAAAGGGGTTTCTAATTTCTAAGAAATCTTATTTAGGAAAAAAAATCTTCCAATGGAGGTTTATATAACAATTTCTATCCTATGTGGCGGTGACGCAGGATGGAGTATTTCTATGAGAGTTTCTAAACAATTTCTATCTTATGTGGAGATGATATAGGATGGAGAGTTTAATTGATTCTTTCATTTGTTGACACATACGATAGAATAGAGAACCATTGTAGAGTATTTTATATAGAAACTCTACCAACTAAGATATAAATTTCCGAAATTTCCTTCAAAGTAGAATGACAAGTAGGATAAAAACTCAATTTTAGAAACCCCATTGGATATGGCCTAAGGCTCTCTCTAATGGGGATTTCTAAAATTGAGTTTCTATCCTACTTGGTATTGTACTATAAGGAAATTTCTATCCTAAGTTGGCAGAGTTTTTACATACAAATTGTACACATAAAAAATACTCTCCAATAGTTCTCAATTTTAATGGCTCTACGTGTTAAGATGGAGAATATTAAAGATTTAGTTGGAAAGTGGGGCCTAATATTAAGATGGGAATTTATATGGGAGTTTCTATATATAGAAACCCTCATAGAAATTTCTCCCCTACAACAGCGCCACAAGATGGAAATGGGGATAGAAACCACTGTTGGGAGAAGTTTCTTGTGGAAAGGATTTCTACCATAAAAATATAGGAGATAGAAACCCCCATTGGAGATGACCTAATAGCCCTATTTGAAATAACTTCTAACTGGTATAATTTTCATCCCTGTGTTCTAAATGAGGCCAAGGCGGTTGCCTAGGCGCTAGGTAGCCACTCTACACACCGTTTTTGCCGTATGCTATGGAGTAGGCGGCCAACAGAGGTTTGGCAGCACAGGCGGATGCCTAGGCCGAGTAATACCTGAGGAGATGTTTTAGCAAAACAGTTTTGCAAGCATTATGGACTATGGTTCACTTTTACAAGACTGAAACTTCATAAATCTTTGTTTTACAACTTAGTCATGCATAAAACACTCTTAAAACATGTATATTTATGCAAAAAAAAGTGACAAAATAGTAAAAATGTCCAAAATATATCAAGTGTCTAGGCGGTAGGCGGACCTTCTCCGTCGCGCACCCGCCTACCGCTGTTTAGAACCTTGTTCCATCCAACTTCATTACGTTGTGACTCGCTTAATTGCAGTTGAGATGCAATTGGGGCTAAAAGTTGTACTCCACACATCCACATAGTGCAATGAACGTAGGCTTTCTGATCACATGATTACAGTTTTTATATTTGGTTTCTATTAAGATTTTATTGTTAATCTTGGTGTTTATAAACAGATTATTTTTGGTTTTCTCTACATTCACACTGGCACTCCGCTAATTCATGCATATTAGTCTTTTACATGCTAATCATCATTTCCTTGAGAAAGGAGGGATCACACGATGGACAGGCTCGCGCTTTCTATTGCTAGCTTATCATATGAAAGTAGAACGTCGTTAGAATTTTAGCATAAAATTAAGCACAAAAATTCTACGAAACTAAATATTTAATAGCAAATCAAGACATGAATGAATAGCAAAAATAACAGAAAATTGAAAGAAAAGTTTTATGGCATGCGGGTGAAGCGTGTCACGTGTATTACCAGTCTTAAAGAACATAATTGTTGCCTTTTGTTGTGGCGGTATTTGGTTCCTCTGTTCTTCAGCTGTACAACACCCCTATCTAGCATACGTCTCCTTCCACACAACCAGGAAGGAGAGAGATCGAGCGAAAATACTATCCTCAGAATATGTTAAAGTAGAGAAAGAATATGAAGAGGGGGAGAAGAATATAAATCTTCGTATGTTTTTTTATACGATGGAGAACCCTCCATTAGTGGACCGGTTCTGCAATGGAATGAAATAGCATCCTAGAAAAATTTATGAAGGATATTCCCGGGTCTGTCTCTTTTCACGTAATAAACGGTAGAACAAGACACAAATTGACCACGTAATAACTCCCGTACAAATATGTTTCAAATAAATATTTAAATCAAATAATTGCATCCTGATGATTAAATACGTATTAAATCAATTATCCATCACTCATCAATTATTTAAATCAAATACAAAGTATTTAACTATTTAAAATTATCTTTTTAAATTTAAATCTAACAATCTCCTCTAAAAGGTAAATTTAAATATTAAACAATAATAAAGGAAATAAGAATGTTTGGCCACTCTTTGTATATTGTGCAATAGGTGTAGGTAGCTTTGGACATTCAACCTTCAGTTAGTAACATTTGTATCAATCTGAGGAGACAATAATGTACTAGGACTTGAATTACGTTCCGTGATCATATTTCAACAAAAGTACACAAAGTATTGCTCGGATCATTCTCAAGCAGATTCTGAAGCAGGCACCGCCTTATGGCCATGCGCACATACCACTCAATAGGGTTCTAGGGATCAAGCCAATATTCCATAATTACGGCATGGCGATGGCCCTTATGTAGGCAAATCCTCCAAGGATACATGTAATAAATCATCATGTGATTTGTGCTCGGATCTGTTAATAGTACAAGACTCAACCTTGTCACTCACATAGCCTTTTGACTAAGTAGTCCAATGATACATGTGGTTTTTGGATAAGTAGTCCTTAACATCCTCAATAATTCTGATGGAGGTTAAAAAATTAGAATATCATCAACATATAGACATAAAATAACATGATCGAGATTTGATACCCTAGAAAATACACACTTGTCAAACTCGTTTATAACAAATCTATACCCCAAATTCAATTTGTCAAATTTCTCATGCCATTGCTTAGGAGCTTCTTTGAGACCATAAAAGGGATTTAACTAACCTGCATACCTTGTGGTCAAATCCTTTAACTGTGAATCCTTCAGGTTTATGACTTTATTCAAATAAATCTCTTCTTCAAGATCACCCTACAGAAAATCAGTTTTTACATCTATTTGGTGAATTATGGATAGAGGCTAAGGCTAATAGGGTTTACATTCTAATGGTACTTATCCTAGTGACAAGGGAATAGGTATCAAAGTAATCTATCCCTTTCTTTTGGGTGTATGCTTTGGCTACTAGTCTAGCCTGAATACCTTTCTATAGAACCATCCGATTTAAGTTTCTTCTTGAATATTCACTTACAACCTATAGGTTTGTTTCCAGGAGGTAAATTGAAAGAATCCAACTTCTGTTTTTTTTTTTTTGATGGGTAAGAATCCAACGTCTGTTCTCAGTAATAGATCTAAACTCATTTCAGTTGCTTCCTTCCAAAAAGGTGTATCAACGAAAGACATGGCTTCCGAAAAACTGCAAGTATACTGGGATGGTTTTGGAAAATGCAATTTTATAGGGACTAGTTCTGAAAAACTGCAAGTTTGTGTGGTTAAGAGACTGCAGATTTGTAAGACTGGTTTGTGAAAGTGCAAATCTGTGTGGACTTAAAAAAAAACAAGTATATAGAAACTTGCTTTGAAAACTGCAACTATAAGAATTGGTTTTGTAAAATTGTAAATTTTTAGGTACTATATATATATATATATATATATATATATAACAAGACCAATTCTTATATATATATATATATATATATATATATATATATATATATATATATATATATATATATATATATAACAAGTATAGAGAGCTGTTTTCTAAATTAAGGTCTATAAGTCTAGGAAAATTGGAATTTTTACAAAGTTTTCCAGAATTTTGGTATACAAGAAGGTCGTGTTGTACTTATTAGTAATTATGAAAGGTTTCAAGGAATTCTATGTTATTGTCCAGAATTATGTTGATGAACTCCCTGGATTTTTTACACAAATCAGATGTACCTTTTGTAATTACAGAAAATTGGATATCTATATATAATTTTCTTTAAAGTTCATTATCTTCTAGAGAAACTTACAGACAAAAACGGACAGACAGACCGACAAACGGAGTAAATATATTGCAGATTCTACTTTAAAACGGTTTAATTAAGCGTACAAAAAGTTAAATCCAAATTAATGATATATTTGTTCTACTATTGAGAAAGAGAACTAGATCATATCTTATTCTTTATTTTTTATTGAGTACTGATTGAGTAGTCATGTACCCTTTATATACTAAGGGGTTTAGCATATCATAAGGCCTTAGAAGATAAAACTAAATAAAAATAACTCAACAACTCTTAACAAACTCTAACATTCCCCCTTAAGCTGGAGCGAAGACATCTAGGAGGTTCATCTTGGAACAAAGACTAGAGAAGCGAGAAGAATTGAGCGGCTTGGTAAAGATGTTGGCAATCTGATCTTCGGAGTAGGTATATGGTGTGACAACTTCTCGGACGAAGTGACAGTCCACCTTAATATGTATCGTATGTTCATGGAAAACATGATTACCAGCAATGAAGATAGCTACCTAATTATCACAATACATAGTCACAGGTAAAGACACTTGTACTCCAAGATCCTTAAATAAGATAGTTAACCATGACATCTCACACGCTATGTGAGCTATGGCCTTGTACTCAGCTTCTTCACTAGACCTTGTCACCACTTCTTACTTCTTGCTACGCCATATGACGAGATTTTCTCCAACATAAGTTCAATGACCAAGGTAGACCTTCTGACAGTTTTGAACCGGCGTAATCAACATCGGAGCAGGCTTTGATCTTCATGTGACCATGATGTTGATGTTGAAGTATAAGACCTTTGCCAGATGTCCCTTTTATATACTGCAGTATGCACATGGCAACTTCTCAATGACAATGCTTGAAACTATCCATAAATTGACTATCCCTATTGCAAAAGAGAGATCCAAGCCTATTCACCATAAAAAATAACTTCCAAAAAACTATTAGAAAAAATAACTTCCAAACTAGTCGTATTGACAATGCTTGAAACTATTCAGAAATTGACTCTCTCTATTGCAAAAGAGAGATCAGGCCTACTTACCATAAAAAATAACTACTTCTAAACTAGTCGTCTATGCTTGGCCTTGTCTTCAAAATCTTTGCTCTTTTGAGTCCCATATTGTTGGTTCTGCTCAATAGGTTTATCTATTGGCTTTGCTCATAGTAGGTTAGTTTCTTGGAGCAAGTTAGTAGCATATTTCCTCTATGACAGTACAATACCTTGTCGACTATGGAAAATCTTAATGCGAAGGAAGTATTTGTCATATAGACCATGAGAATAACTATGCTTGTAGCTGGTTGTCTAACGAAGACATAATAGTCTGCATGACTCATGTGAAATTTAGTTTCGGTAACCACCTCTGACTGAACCTCTCAAACCAAGCACGAGGATTTTTTTGAGTCCATAAATAGCATTTCGAAATCTACATACAAGTTTCTCCTTTGAACAACAAACCCAGGTAGTTGTTCCATGTAAACTTCTTCAGTCATGATCCATAAAGAAAGGCATTTTTCAGGTCCAATTTGTAATTGGCCAAAAGTGATTCACTGCGAAGAAAAAAAGTACACGAATATATAGTTTAATCGGGCCAATGGAGAGAATGTCTCAAAGTAGTCAATTCTATATGTTTAAGTGAACCCTTTGGTGAGCAAACGAGCTTTAAGAAAGAAACTTGATCGTAAAGACTCACCAACATGCCACAATATCAGTTCCGGAGGGAGGCAACATCAAGTCCCACGTCTTGCGAGGTGCGTCCATCTCGTCAAGCATCGTCTTCCTACTCAGGATGTGCTAATGCTTTTGATAGTTCTTAGGGAGCTGGTGAGAATCAAATGACACATCAAAAACTCTTTGAGTGGGATCAAGATAGATGAGGCTAAACTAATCAACAATGGGATGGAAAGTACATATACGTTTTCCTTTTCAAAGAGTAATAGGTCGATCTAAATCATCAAGAGAGGTAGATAAAACTTGTGAAGGTAAAAGAAGTCGGAGTGCGAGTGTTGATTGCGCTGATAGGCACTAATAGGAGTAATAGGAAGAATCTTGGGAAGTTGAGAGTTCCTAATTGAAGTAGGTGTAAGAGTAGTAGGAGGAATACTGAGAAGTTGAGCGTCTATATAGTCCAATTAGGCGTAAGAGTAGCACTATTCTAAAAATTGGGACCGGATCGCCAGTTGGACCAGAAACCCGGTGACTCGAAAGCTATCGGGTCTGGGTCGAGTATTGGACCGTTTTCCAATCAATCCAGTCAAAAATTGGATGAACTGGTCGGTTTTATTAAACCCGGGTGAACCAGCAAGATGTAAAGACCCCTTTATATTAGGACTGCAACTCGCTTCTATGTGCCAAGGCAAAAATGACAAGTCTAGGCTTTTTTGCAAACCGGTTCAAATTCAATTGATGTGTAGTGCACCTAATTTATCAGACTTGCATAGCTTCCAGTTTTAATCCCAAATGATGTGGGACTAAAGTAGTCACCAGAGGTTTTGTTGTTTCCATTTCCCACTTCCTGATTTTATAGCCTACATTCCTTGTATTTGTTATTTAACTGCCTTGGTTTTCTTAAAAATATATTTATGAATATATAAAAATTGAATAAACTCAAGTCCTAATTGAGCTAATATAGGAGAGCCAAGCCTTGAGAATTCTTGGAGCATTTTATGACTTGAGCCAAGTCAGACTACTCTTCTCTTTGGAGCATTTTATGTGTCGAAGCCAAGTTCTCCATTTTCAAGCTCCGCTCATTAAACCAATCAAGCTCAATTTCATCAAGCTTGGCTTGTTAATAAAGCCGACTCGAGATAGTGAGCTGCTTAGTTCATTTTCTCTCTAATTGTATAATCAATTCTTTAGCAAAAATAAAAAACTCTTTACAACTAGTATATGTTCTTTTGATTTATCAATTAATAATGTTATAAATTACTCTCTCTCTCTATATATATATAGGTGATAAATACTAGGTGTAGTGTAAATAACCTATTTACATGCGCACACACTTGTAATATTGAAAATCACCCCCTCCCCCGCTTCCGGCGGTCGGGTCGGCCATGGATGCACCGAGCGACGCCCCTAGCGCCTACTTTCCTCCAACACCCTCCCCTCCCGGAGATCCACACCCCCTCGCAGTCTCCCTCCCCCACCCCTCCCCCAGCTCCTACCAATCTCTCCCGTGATCTCCCCCTTGCCTCGCCGCCTCTTGCGCTCTCGAGGGGCTCGTTCACCGTCGCGGTTTCTAGCGGTTACCTTCCAACAACGGTAGTGATTCCCCCTCGATCTCCGTCTATATTTCAAGGAGTCCCTTCGATCTCCTTCTCCGACGCCGACGTGGCGGCCCTCTCCGCTCTCCTCCGCCTTACCATAATTGGGAATTCTCCCATTCTCGTCCCCCGATCGACGCCATCCGAAAATTTCTATCTGGTTTTAGGTTTGCAGGTCCGGTGGTGGTTGGAGCGATCGATTCCAAGCACATTCTAATCCGACCAAGTCAAGATGGTGATTTCCTTCGATTGCGTTCCAAAGACATGTGGTTCATCAACAATTCGCCCATGCAAGTGTTCAGATAGACACCGATTTCTCTCCTCTCGCAGAATCCTCGATTGCTGTGGTTTGGATCTCTCTCCCGAACCTTCCTCACCTTTTCTACACCAGAGACGCGGTGTTCGCGATTGCATCTTGCAATGGCTCTCCTCAGAAGCTTAATCACTGGCGGAGGAGCTTTCCAGGCCGAGTTGCGCTTGCGTCCTTGTTGAGATAGACGTGAGCAAGCAACTGCATTCCAAAGTTCGCATCATCTTCCTAAAGGCAGAAGCTTCTGGCCAACACATTGAATACGCAGATCATCCATCGTACTGCTCACATTGCCTTCATCATGGTCACTTCATATCCGTGTGTAAAGTTCTTCTGAGCAAACACAATCATTTTGGCAAGTCAAGGGCAAGGCGATAGCAAGGGGCAATGCTCCCTAAATCCTCTACGATTGCCAAAGGCAAGGAGGTGGTTGGGGTGTGCCTCCTCTCGCGGATAGCTTGGTGAACACTTTTAGTCAAGCCATCTCGTACGATGGGACCCCGACGGTGATTCGTATTGCAGAAGCAGGCAGCAAGGAGAAAGTCGAAAGAATAGAAGACCCTCGGGAGGAGGGGGAAATCGCAACAGAATATCATCCCTTCAATAGTAACCCTGGTAAAGATATTCCACAACACGAGGGAAGAGAGATGAATGTGCAGAGACAATCACCAAGCGAGGGTTTTGTCCTTGCGGGAGAAGAAGAGGTGACCAAGGAAGTTACAGAAAAGGAAGGGGAGCGCTCCATATCCAGAGATAAGGAAGGAACCAAGGCAGCGTTAGTGTTGCAATCTCAGCGAGTAGATCAGGTCCCAAGTATTCAAGGGAGCAGTTTACTTGGAAGAAGAGAGACGGAACAGACAGAAGGGGTGCAAAGCATTAGAGAGGGAGTCGATCAGGCCGAAGAAGAACATGGGGACACAACAGGAAGGCATGGGGTTCAAACTCAGGGCACTCAGCAAGCAAGAGGCAATTATTGACAAGAAGGCTAGAGGATAAAGAGGGTTCAGATGTACGTCCCTCAGGAAGCAACAAGGCCAGTAGCAAGGATGTCCAGAATAGAGAAGTCGCAAAATCCACAAAGATGAGATCGACGGGAAAAGGGGTAATAAATCTTCTTTCCATTCCAAATGTCAAGAATCCTCATGGAACGTCAGGGGGGTCGCGAGTAGACATGCATTGAATCGGATCAAAGCTCTTAAAAAATTACGCAAATTTGATATTTTAGCCATTATAGAGGCTAAAGTGGATACAGTTCAAAGGGAGACTTTCAAATTAAAGCTGGAATTTGATACAGTGGTGGCTAGTAATAAAAACATTTGGATCTTCTTTGGCAAAGACATTAGCTCCAGGATCTTGGATGAGGATGAACAGGTGTCCGTGGAGTTCTCTTATAATCTATTAAACAATCAAGTTGTCTTATCGATTGTGCACGACGGTTCCACCAGAAAGAAGAGAAAGATATTATGGGAAAGGCTCATTCAGCTGTAGGCAGGCATGACAGGGACTCCGTGGATCTGTGGAGGCGACTTCAACGCCATTAACCGTTCAGAGGAGAAATCGGATAGTCTCCCCCCCAACCTGGCCTCCATGTCCGACTTTAATCCCTTCATCTTCGAAGCCTCTCTTAGCCACATTCCCTTCTCCAGGAACGAGTTCACATGGAGTAACCAACAAACAGGCGAATCGACTCAACTCTTTCGGCTTGCTAGGGTACTTATCAACCAAATCTGGGAAGATATGGTTTTCAGCTTGTCGGTGACTCACCATAATAAAAATCTTTCAAACTAGTGTTAAGGAAATCTTTCAAAATTTTGACATTTTTGTGTGATCGCTCGGAGTTTGGAGAAGTGATTCAGGAAGCTTGGGAATATGTGGAGCACATCAATCCTCTTACTCGGGTTGTCATGAAATTAAAAAAAACTAGGCACGTGCTTTACTCTAGAAGAGCATTCAGAGATATATTCCAAGCGGTAAGAGAAGCTGAAGACGAAGTAGCCCGAAAGGAGCTAGCTTTTGATTAACTAGCTTCTCAAGAAGCCAGATCGGATTTAAATGCAGCCATAGCTACCCTCAAGAAGAAGGAAGATATGGAGGCGAACTTTTGGAGACAAAAAGCCAGGATCAAATGGGATGTAGAAGGCGATGAGAACAACAAATATTTTCACGCCTGCGTTAACCACAAAAGACGGAGAATGTTCGTCCATAAGATCAAGGATTCTAATGGGATATCACTAACAATCAAGATGACATCAAGGAAGTAGCAGTTTCTTATTTCGCCTCCCTCCTGACCAAAATCCCAACTACTAAAGATGAGGCTTTCTTAGAAGCCATCCCCTCGATGATATCAGAAGCAACGAATATGTCACTGCTGATTACTCCGTCGATGGAGGAGGTGAAAGCGGCGATATGGGCTTTGGATTCAAGGAGTGTCTCCAGACCCGACGGGTTCTCTGGAGCTTTCTATAAACAATACTGGAATGTTATTAGTAAGGATGTTACAGAGGCGGTGGTAGCGTTCTTTGAGGGATTGGGCCTTCCCAAGGTAGTCGAGCACCTTGTGCTCCTGCTGAAAAGCGGCTCACCCAGAAAGCTTTGCGGATTTTCGTCCTATCAGTCTCTGCAACTTCATACACAAAATAATCTCAAAGGTGATCTCGTCTAGAATGTCCACTTTGCTTCCTAAAATCATCTCCCCGAAAGAAAGTGGGTTCGTGCGCAATCGCGAGATTGTAGATAACATATTGTTGGCCCAAGAAATGGTCAGCTCGATGGGGGCTAAAAGTCGTCGTGGGAACATTGTCACCAAATTGGAAATAGAGAAGGCTTATGATAGGCTCGATTTGCAGATGCTTATTTGGGTCTTACGGAGGTTCGGATTCTCGGAGACGTGGATCGATATCATATGGAGAGCGATATCTAGCTCGTGGTTTTTCGTGGTAATGAATGACAACGTCACGGGATTCTTCAAGTCATCCAGAGGTATTCGTCAAGGCGACCCTCTATCCCCCATCCTCTTTATCATTGCGGTCGAGGCTCGTAGCTTTGGCAGATTTCGAACCACGAGTGGATGCCCATAGGTGACGCATCTGGCTTATGCAGATGATATCATCATCATCTCAGCCGGAGACAAACGTTCTCTCCGCAAGATATGCAATGTGCTCAACAGGTACGTGCTTACTTCGGGACAGAAAGTGAATCCCAACAAAAGTTGCATATACATCCACTCTTCCATCGAACCAAACCGAAGGACATATCTATGTTTGATATCATGTTACTTGGTTCAGTCCCCTCCGATTCTATATATGGGATGTCCTCTAGCACAGGGCAAACACAACTCCGAACACTGTTCTAAAAGGCGATTTTGGCGGCCGCCTAGGCGCCTGGTGTCCGGCCGATGCCCGCCTAGGCGCCTGCCTAGACCCCTGACGCCCGACTATGCATGTTTTGGGATTTTATGGATTTTTTCTGCAATTTTTGGTAGGTTTTTTGGATTTTATTAATTTATTTTTGAACTGCTGATCTATGCGTCCGCCTAGACTACTGCATAGGCGGGCTAGGCGCTAGGCGGCAGGTGTCCGTTCGACTAGCGCCTAACGCTTTTCACAACTTTGACTCTGAAATGTATGAACAAATCATTGCGAAGGTAAGGAAAAGGATCTTGGGATGGCACAACAACCTACTTTCCTCTGGGGGAAGCTCACCCTCATCAGGTATGTTCTTGTGTCGACTCCTATCAACACTTTAGCTGCCTGTTCTCCTTCTAAGAAGGTTATCCAAACACTCGAACGAAGCTGCCTCCTCCTTCTAGGGGCAGAAAGACGGAGTATTTAAGAGGCATTGGACTAGCTGGTTGAAGATTTGCAGGCCTACGGACTAGGGGGTCTGGGGGTGAGGAGATTGTCTGAGGTAGTAGATGCTCTCTCCATCAACTTAGGGTGGAAATTCCGGTCCTAAAAATCGTTGTGGAGCTCCTACATGTGAGCACGGTATTGTCACCACTCTCATCCTTGCTCAGCGAAAATCGTTGTGGAGCTCCTACATGAGAGCACGGTATTGTCACCACTCTCATCCTTGCTCAGCGGCTGCCAACAGTGGCGCATCCCATGTATGGAGAAGACTTCTTCCCGGTAGAGATCTGGGGAAAAATACATTGCTCTGGAACTAGGCAACGGTGAAGCAGACGCTTTCTGCGAGACCTGGGTAGCAGGCTGATGCTTGTCTTACCTCAAGATGCTTACCGTCAAAATGGTCGATCATGTTATGGCAGCATAAAAATTCGATGGACCTAATAGTAAGATCGATGGGATTCTCCCTTGCCTCCCGCTACACCTGTTGCGAAGATCCAAGTGAGGAGTCAATTGATCACCTGCTATTCGAGGGGAGTAGAGCACAGGTTCTTTGGAGTCATTTCCATCGCAGGCACAAGCTGGAGCATATAAAGGGTAGCATGATGAGGCGGTTGTCCGTTTGGTGATTGTCGGGGAACCGTCATGATTCTAAACTGATATGTGGTGCTATCATATGAGTGATTTGGAAAAATCGAAACAAGCAGAGGAACTAAGGCTACTCCTTTTCCAATTCTCAACTAATAGTGGAGGTTAAGAGGCAAGTGGATAAAGCAAGGATTCGTTGCTCCCTCCAGGATGGACGTGATTGGGTGGGAGAGGGAACATGAGGTGCCGCTCTTGCCGACGGGGCTGAGTGTATATATGTTTTGGCTGGTTATACTTTTCTGGATTTTGCTTGGTATACTTGCGCTAGGTTGATAGTAGAGGTTTTCTTTTGGGCTTTGGCTCGGTGGTTCTGAGGGACCTTTTGTAACCGATTATTTCATTTTGAAGGTTATTTATTGCCGTTTCTATATATATGAGTGATTTGGAAAAATCGAAACAAGCAGAGGAACTAAGGCTACTCCTTTTCCAATTCTCAACTAATAGTGGAGGTTAAGAGGCAAGTGGATAAAGCAAGGATTCGTTGCTCCCTCCAGGATGGACGTGATTGGGTGGGAGAGGGAACATGAGGTGCCGCTCTTGCCGACGGGGCTGAGTGTATATATGTTTTGGTTGCCGACGGGGCTGAGTGTATATATGTTTTGGCTGGTTATACTTTTCTGGATTTTGCTTGGTATACTTGCGCTAGGTTGATAGTAGAGGTTTTCTTTTGGGCTTTGGCTCGGTGGTTCTGAGGGGCCTTTTGTAACCGATTATTTCATTTTGCAGGTTATTTAATGCCGTTTATATTATTTCATTTTATATATATATATATATATATATATATATATATATATATATATATATATATATATATATTTGGCTTAATTGCAACCTTATGCCCTCAACTATTCCACCTTTTGAACTTGATACCCTAAACTTTAATATGCATCAAGTTGATACCCTAAATATAAATTGGGCAAAATTGCCCTTTCCCATCCCTTCCCTCTCCTCCCTCAGCTGCCCCCCCTACCCACCCACCATACCCCCCCTGCCGGTTGTACTCCGCCCCCCTCCTCTCTCGGCTCCCCCCCCCCCCCGGCCGGCTGCACCCTGCCCCCACCCCCTGCGACTGTCCCCCTCCGGTCGCCCCTTCCGCCTCCGACCGCTCCCTCTCCTCTCCCGCCGCACCTGCCCCCACCCCGTCCGCTCCCTGACTGCTCTGCCCCCGCCTGCACCCCCCTCTCTTCGCGTGCTGTTGCCGCCGCCGCTGCCGCACAGGAGGGGGGGCTGGGTGGTGTAGTCGGAGGGGGGGCGGCTGGAGGGGATTAGCCACATGGGAAGGGAGGGGGGCAGCCGGAGGCGGAGGGGGGAGGCAAAGGGGGGTGGGCAGCCCATGGGGTGGGAGTTGGATGGAGAAAGAGGACAATTTTGTCATTTTTAATTTTTTGGGTATCAAGTTGAAAATATTCGAATAGTTGATGGTATTAAGTTGATGCATATCAAAGTTTAGGGTATCAAGTTCAAAAAGTGGGATAGTTGAGGGTATCAAGTTGTAATTAAGCCCCCCTCTCTCTCTCTCTCTCTCTCTCTATATATATATATATATATATATATATATATATATATATATATATATCATTTTTGGCTATTTTTGCATTCCTATATTATTTTTCACAATCGGCTTTTTCTCTTCTCTCCATTTTCCCCCGTCTCACGCCAATCGACCATTATGCCAATCAAACAGTCTTTCTGAAAACCAATTATTACTACAGTTTTGCTGTCTTTCTTTTACATAAAAAAAAACTTGGGAAACCCACTAAAGTTCTTTATCAATCCACCATATCTTCAAGTTGCATTCTTACCTGCTATCTTATGCTTAATGGCGATGTATTTGAACTCTGACCTAATAGGTTATATAGGATCAAATTCTAAGCATTTCTCAAGTTAGTAGGTTGGAAAAATCTGATAAGAACTGTTTGTTTTGATATCTTCATGAGCTCATTGAAACCATGTGAGAATAAACATACTATGAAGACAACTTGTAAGTTCCAGCGGATGGTGGAAACTTGGCAAAGGGTATTGAACTCAACAAGGAAATGAGATGATAATGGAGTTATTTGTCAAAGGACGCTTCCAGTGTTGTTTCCACTGGAGGCCGCAATGGATGTCAGGGAAGTTGGTGGCAAGTGTGCTTTTCAGGTGGAGCCTCAAATGGAGGTCGAGAAGTCAATATCTACACATTCCTTTCCAGGTCACAATTTTCATCAGGATCAAGAAGTTGTGGTGGTTGGTGCATTCCGTTGGAGGTTGCATTGGTGATCAGGAACTCTGAAAATGTAAGTTTCACACCAAAAAGAGAAAAGATAAGGTTCTAGAAAAGAGAGAATTATTTCAAGATATGCAAAAACGGTCATTGGACAACTTGTCGACAAGGTGTAGTTTTCTCGAACGGTTGCCTAGGCCAAGGAACCGATTCGGCCCAGGAGGAACGAGTTATAGCAAGCGCCAGCAATTAATCGGCGCGGGTGATTCGGAAACTTTCGCATAGGGCTTGCTACCCGCCTCGAAAGGGTCGCCGTCTAACCCAGCTATAGTCCGTGATGGCTTGACATTGCCAGTGACCTTTACACCCCTTTCACTGCTTGAACTAACGCACGTGACACGAGATGAATATGATAACTGCTCAATGTATACAATTTCATATGCTTGCCTCAAAACATGTTAACATGCAAATCAATCAGGATGGTTAGAAAGATCACCAAGTAGCTAACATGTTTTATAAAACTGCTTGAACCAAATGCAGAGCTTGGATTTAATTAGCCACTCGCCAGTATATGTGATCGTACTGACCCTCGCTCTTCGCAGGTGCTAGGAATAAAGAAGAACGCGCCAACTGACCAAGGCGACGTTCGTGCTTTTGAAGCTTATATATATATATATATATATATATATATATATATATATAGTCCAACTGTTGACCCATTGGTCAGACCAGTGACCCGATGTCGTGGAACCTTGACCGAGTTGATGTCCGTTTTGGGTCTGATAACTATGGTTGTGATAGTCATATAATGCAAGCTTCATCGCTAATTTTAAACTTGGCATCATTTGGAGTTTTATGTTCGTAACCAATCATTTTTCAACTATGTTATTATTTGTTGATGCAGGGAAGTCTGAGATTTGGAATGGCAGGAGGCATCAGCACGCCGGGCCTGGTTTGGCATTGCATCGCACCTGTTCTAAACCATGTGCTAAACCATGTGAAGTTGTACAAAATGTCTCTTTTGCATGGCGAAGGGTGTTTAAAGCACTAATATGTTCAGCTTCTTTGGTATGTTGAGCTTAAAACCCCAATTGATTTGGTGAAAAATACTGTGGTTTAGTTTCATGAACTTCTAAAACACCATCACTTTATTGTTCTGGATTTGTACAATTCTCCTTTTAAGCAGAATAGAGATGTGGCATCAAAACACTATTTGTATAGCTATTTTGTTGGATTGAGACTACCATAATCATAAGGAATTACATGGTTATATTCTTAAAGATATTTTCTGAAACTTAAAAGCTCATAGCATTATTATGAGATACTATTTTGGTAACTCCAATTCCTACTCTAATAATGGATGCACGAATTGTGAATGCATCTTTCTGTATATTTTACAAGTGTGTATTCTTCCTTTTGAATACTTGAAAATGCATTTAGTGTACGGCAGTATTTCCATTTAGTCTATTTCACACTAAGAGGTTTATTTATTGAAGTTACAATGCCTGTATCTTTTAGTTTTCCACAATGTTATAGATTTCGCTAGGCGGAAGCGGTGCGTAGGGGACCCGACTAGCGCCTAGGGCGCCTAGGCGGCGCCTAGGCGCCGCCTAGGCGCCGATTTGTTTTTTTTATTTTTTTATTTTCTCATGAATATATGTATAAATAACTAACATGTGACATTTAAACACTTGAAGTTATGAGCTCTTGTGGCTAGCCCAGTTATGCTTTAGGTCAAGAGAGCTTGCTATGCTGCTGGGTTCGAGTCTCTTGTATGTAAACTTTTTTTTTTTTTTTTTTTTAACTTTGGGAAAAATATAAGGAGGAGGAGAGGAGAGAGAGTCTCCAGACTTCTCCTCCCCGGCTCCCCTCCCTCTTCCCTCCTCCCCTCTCCTCTCCTCTCCTCTTCCCCTCCGCTCCCCTCTCCCCTCCTCCTCCCCAACAGCAGGACAGCAGCAGCAGCAGCAGCAGCAGCAACTTCGACAACGGCGACGACGGCGACGACGACAGCGACGACGACGACAGCGGCGGCGACTACGGCGACGACGGCGGCGACGACAGGTATGATTTTTTTTTCGAGTATGATTTTTTTTTTTTGAATTTTCAAAAAAATTTGGTCAAATAGGCCGCCTAGGCCTCCGACTAGGGCCGACTAGGGCCGCCTAGGCCCGCCTAGGGCCGCCCAGCGCCTAGGCTGGCCGCCTAGGGCCTTTTCGATGCGGCCGGCGGCCGCCTAGGCCGATTTTTAGAACACTGGTTTTCCATACTGCAGATGGTAAGCAAGATCTTGTCTTGGGTGGTGTTACTTTGGAAAAGTAGTACATACACGTGTAGTTTTGTATATATATATATTTTTTAGTATAGTGATTACTATATCATTTCAAGACTATGTGAATATCCATGCTTTGTAGAATAATCTAGAAATATGTGTAGACCATTAGATTGCATGTTGTCATTCTTTTTTGGGATATTTTAGCAAATGCCCCAATTACAAATATGAAAGCTAGCATATACGCTTACTTATTTTAAAAACTAGCAAATGCCTCCATTGTGTAAAATAATCAAAATTTAGGTTAAAATAGTGGGGGCATATCTTAAAATTTTAAATGTTACATACAAAGGAATGGAGGCATTTGCTAGTTTTAAAAATAAGTGAGGGTATATGCTAGTTTTCATATTTGAAATGGGGGCATTTGCTAAAATATTCCTTCTTTTTTAAAGTCCTTGCCGCTACACCAAAAGACACAAAAACTCTAGAGTTGTAGTGATGGTCGAGGGTTATATAGTTCTCTCTCTCTTAAGACGTCCTTACAACTCAAATGTCATTTGTGGCACAAGCTTGATTCACGTAGGGTATAATTATTTACAAGTACGCAACACGAGATTCAAACCTGGATTGTTTTGAGACCATATGAAAGTCCTTCCCACAACACCAAATAGTGAGAGGGTTATATATATATTTTTCCAACAACTTCATTGTGTTATCACCCTGAACCAAGAACACACTATCAATTGGAGAGTATTTACATGAAAGAAGGTCCAAATACCAAGGTTCCCACTATTAATATGGGAATTGGTTCCCAACCCCTTATTTTAATATTGGTTCGACAATATCCGTCGATATATCGGTTTGGTGCCTAAACCATCACACACACACACACACACACACACACATATATATATATATATATATATATATATATATATAATATATATATATATATATATATATTGAGTAACATTGGATATTAGAGGTTAATAAGTTTTTTTCTACCTCTTATGTTGTTACTCCGTACGATGTTGCATCTTGGTTCACTTTGAAGTGTTAAAACTTGGATTGTGGTTGGGGATTGGGATTATGTGATGAAGAAATATTTGGGTGGTTTGATTGATTCTCTTTGCATGTTCTAATTTTGGAGTTTATGACGTTTTGTGGAAGAAAAATTATAATTTGTACATGCAATAACTATTCCTTATCGAATAGTACTTAATTTTGTCACGATTATGTGAATTATTTTGGTTACGGATTGATTTTGTTTCAAACATTGATCTAGACTTGAATCAGGTGTTAGGACTTTGAGATTATTTTGAATTATGATGATATGTTCTTGTGTAGTTTGATTCTTTGTGCACTGATGTGGTTATTATGAGGTTATTGGAAAAGAGTACTAAAATTTTAACATGCTAATTGTACTTAATTGCTCATAATCCTAAAAGAGATTAATGATCTTATTTTAAAAGAAATTTTGATGAAATAACTTAAATTTTAAAATTTTCTTATTTTAGCGCTCGGAAACAAGTATTTTATAGACTCTGTTGTCGGTCCTTTATTACTATTTAGGGATTTATGAAGAGATACAAATTCTTTTAACATTTAGTACATCTAGAAATTTTAAGAACATTTACTCATCTAATACATCTAGAAATTTGAATTCGATATGACATTTAGTATATATAATATAACTAGTATATATGCACGTGCGTTGCACATGTTTCATAGATTATTATTAGGAAGACCAAAAGATAGTTGCTGTAATCAATACTATATAGGAAGACCAAAAGATAGTTCCTGTAATTACCTAGCTACCCCTATTAATGAATAATTTTAATTAGTAAACATTTGCAAGGGTATATTTGGAAAGAAAAGTTTCACGGTGAAAATGAACTTTTCTCATAATATAGTAGTATAGATATATGATATATTATTGATATATAATATTTCAGTATATCTTCGATATATCTTTGATATCTCAAATCCAAACCAATATGAATCTAATATCCTGGTATCTCAAACCATCATATAACTTTGATGACATGCTCTTCATATCCTGATATCTCAAATCCAAACCAATATGAATCTAATCCCATATGAATCTTAATAAGCATATATAACTTTGATGACATGCTCTTTATATACATCTATATAACTTTACCAATATGAATCTAATATCCAAACCATCATTTGCTAAAGTATCTGCGCGGACTAGGAATTGATCGGATTAATCGGAGGACTAGTCGGATTAATCATTATATATATATATATATATATATATATATATATATATATATATATATACATACAGTAAAAAATAATATATATGCAATATATGCTATATGTCATCAAAATATTAACTAAAGTACCAAAAAAAAATATATACGCAATATATGTCGGTATGCACCTTTTCTGAAACTTCTTCTCCTTTTCTTTCTCCTTCTCCTTCTTTGTCGGTTGCTTTTAGATTTTTAAAAGAACTGAATTTTATGTCGGATTTTGATCTTTTTATTCCCTTTTTTCGGAACCGAGGCGTAGTCGGCCGACGAGGCGTAGTCGGACGATTAGGCCCGTCTAGCCGCCTAGTCGGCTGCTTAGGTCCGATTATTGCTTGAGCCTATTTTTTTGCCGACTAGCCCTCATAGTCGAGTCGGCGAAGGCCGACTACCGACTAGTCGGGGATTAGTTGGCCGACTAGTCGAATTTTTACAACAGTGGTAGGGAGGACGTCAAGTAGCAAGCATGTCGAGAAAAAGGCTTTGATGTTTTGGTGACCCATAAACTAGAAGCTACACAAATCAGGGAGTGGCAGAATAGGCTTGTCCAGGCCTTTTATTAAGTATCTCCAACCTCGTTTGGAACACCCTTCCTCTTTACTCTTTGGCTTAATGTGTTTAGCAAATTGTTTCGACTTATGTATTCGTCTAGATTCTTTATATATATATATATATATGGCAAATGACCTCTAGCCTAGTGGTTAAGAGAGATGCATGCGCCCAAGTGGTCGGAGTTCGAGCCCCGGCGGGGGCGAGTTCGCCACAATTACCGATTGCTTCAAAAAAAGAAAAAAAAGAAATAATATATATATATATATATATATATATATATATATATGAACTTGGAGGGTGCTCTTTGGGTGTTTGAGCTTAAAGTGAATAGTCAAAATGGTACATTTATAATATAAGTTCATGCATGTCGATCAACCTTCATTTGTGTTACCTCCTTGACCACCTAGGACCCACAATTAGTACAGACTACAGAGATGAACAATCCATCTTGATCAACATGCATGAACTCAAAAGATGGATTGTCTGTAGTGTTTTGTGGGTCTAAGGTGCTGTGGAAAGCATATCTGCGTATTGCGGGCTTCCCCTTCAGAATAGAAATAAACAAGCTATTATTAAATGCGAAAAGTTACTGAAAGTCAGATTAATATTAGAAAACTCTAAGGTTTACCTGTTCCCAAACTCTTGTGTCCTTGTTTCCTCGAGGCCGTTTGTCGTCTCGCATCTTTATTTTCCTCGCTCCCTCTTATATCCCTGTTTTCATTCTCTGTTAGAAAGAGGCATAAAAGAGAAGATGGGGGAGGGAGCAAGAGTGAAAAGAAAAGAAGATTGAGGGCTAGTTTGGATTGTAGTTTTGTTTCATCACTTGCTCAAACGCCCATTTCCGTAACGCTCGTTGGGCTAGCACTTGCTCAAACGCCCATTTCCGTAACGCTCGTTGGGCTAGCACTTGCTCAAACGCCCATTTCCATAATGCTCATTGGTTTAGCAGTTGTTCAAATGCCCATTTCCATAACGCTCATTGGGCTAGCGTTTCGGAAACGCCCATTTGATCTCCAAAATGATTGACACGTTTGGAAAAATGCTCATTCGGAATGGAATCCATATGGAAACTGTTTGGCATGTGCCTTGCGTTTGGTACTAAATGTAGTTCCGGATGAAGCATAACTGCAATCCAAACTGGCCCTACAGAAACATAGAAGTTTGTCTATCCATCATTTTCACGCTTGCAATTGTTGGACTTTTCTGATTCTTCTAGATGTATAGTGTTGTCACTAGCGTCTGTTACTTTTGCTACTCGTGCTGAAAGGAAGAAAGAGTTGTAGGTTTTTGTTTCAGGATGAAGAGAAGCATTGAATGAATCTGGAGGCTGGAGGTGAAGAAATATGTTTTTTTTCCTAAGGTTTTAAATCCAAATATAAGGTAGAGATGGTTGTCACCTATGCAACCTATTTAAATGTCCAGGTTTAACAGGATCAACTTGTATGAGTTCATTTCAACCTTACATCCCAGCTCAATCAAATATCTGGGTTACCTATTTACGTGCATCCTACTGGTTTGGCTGTAAGCTTGGCTTCTGTAGGACACTGGCTTATTTGTTGTGACATCACTCTATATCATTTGGGAGAAGAGAGTCATACTTAAATATTTATTTAGCAAAATAAAGAACCAAACTAACTCTGCATGTGCTTGCCCCAGAATGATGATTACATTTATTTTGGTGTTGGTTGATGTACACTTTCTGATAAGTTTGCAGCTGGAATATGCTTAGCTTTGTAATGTCTTCGGGTAAAAACCATGCTCAATTCTGTCAATAATCCTAAAAATATTTTTTTTTGAAACCCAAAGAAACATGAAGATATTCATTTCTGTACTTTTTGAATTATATATACCGATTTTTGGTAAGCTGATGTCAATGTTTTTGCTGCAGAATGCAAGGTGTGCAACAGAAGGGCAAACCCAGACAGTGACACGCCAATCATCAACAATTACAATTGCTCCCATCCAGGGTAACATTCATCACTATTCCCCCAAGAGCCTGGCAATAACATTGGTTATCCTTTGAAGTGTATCTTTTAATTATTTGAAGCACAAGCCTTGTTGAGTTTTGAATCGACTTAACATGAAGCCTTGTAACTAAAATGCTTTTGGTTTCAGGCAAGGAGAAGTCGCCAGAGCTTGATGATGGAGGCACTGGACTCCCCCCGCGAGATGATGATGGTGGCGGAGGTGGCGGAGGTGGAGGGGGGCCTAACTGGTCTGGTGGTTTCTTCTTCTTCGGTTTTCTTGCACTGTTAGGCTTGCTCAAGGACAGTGAGAGCGAAGGAGACTACAGGGACAGCAGGAGAACAAGATACTGATCACTTCCTCATTGTTAGGCAATACATGATGTGTTTGGACTTGTAATTTCTTTTACCAATATTAGGATGCAAAAATGATCTTGTTTCCGTGTTTACTTGACCTTTGGTATATATCAAGGAAACAAAGAAATATTACGATAGTTGAAGTAATATCATTGATCAATCAAGAAATGTTATCATTTATGATTCTCTCCCAGAATTTGGATGTTTTGGTAATGGATTTTTGACGGATCAGCCTCAAAGATTAGGTGGGTAGTGCAAATTGGCCAAGGGGGAGGCCCCAGGACTTGATTTGCGTCGAGTATTAGTATGTGTGAAGTATTAGTATTGGGATTTTAGTCCCACATTGGCTATAATAATAGTGAGAGGGGTTAGTCTCTTCTATATATATATATATATATATATATATATATATATATATATATATATATATATATAAATTTATTTCTTTAATAATATTTCATCCTATAATTCTACTGTACACAAGCCATAATCCATCCCCTCTCAAAAAGAGAGAAGAAAAGAAGAAGCTAAACCTAGATTCCTCCCCCTCCAAAAGCCTCCCACCCCCGGCGCCTCCAGCAGCCCCTCCCTGCTTCCCTGCTGCTGCTGTCGCTCCTGCGCCCCCCCCCCCCCCCCCCCCCCCCCCCCCCGCTCTCTCCCGCCTTCCCCTGCCCCTGCCTCCCTCTGTCCTGCCCCCGTCTCCTTCTGCTGCTGCCACCCCCTCCCCCTTGTCAGCCCCAACCAGCTTCATGCAGCCGTTGCCCACTCCCTCAAAACCCTAACCTAATTCCCAAAAAAAATATATATTGGGATTCTTAGATGGTAAACATTTTGTTGTTTGTTGTAACCTTCGACTCTCAACAATTTACTTGGAATTATCAGAGGGTAAACCTTTGGTTTGTTTGCTGGAACCTCCGACTCTCAATGTTAATTTCAGGAATTTAACAAAGAGCAGAGTTGTTTGTTTTGCATTAATCTTTTGTTTCTTTCCTTACTTGGTCTTCACTTAGGATCTAACAGAGGGTAACCTGGATTATCTTTCTGTCCTGGCTTATGTGATCATGTCCTGGCTTATGTGATCCACATTCATCTCTGCTTCCTATACACGTGTCGGTTCTGACCACGTTTCTAGCACATTGGCAGAGTTGATGTGATTATCAAGTTAGAAGAAATCGACAGTCGAATCAGGAATACTGCAGGATGACTAGCACTGGGACAAATAGTAGTGCTACAGACACGAGTGTCGGAAACGCAATGGCGGAATCAACGGGCACTGACATGACGATTTTCTCGATTTGTCTTGTCGATCGACGATTGGACGGACAAGAAGGTTACTCGACATGTCGAAAGAAGGTCGAAAAAATACTTCAGGAAATACGGTTGTCAAAACATCTGACTGACAACCCTCCAGCAGTGACTGATCCAATATTTGAGCAACGAAAGAGAAATAATAGTCGACTGTTTACACAGTTGATGAATTCAATGGAACAATCGGTGGAAGACATGGTTCAAAATACAGATTCCGTGAAGGAATTATGGGAGGTCCTGGTGGCGGTGTTTGATGGAAAACGCAATTTGTTTCGTATCTACGACTCAGTTGTTGGAGTATACCGAGAAAATCAGAGAGACAAATCTCAAAAGGACCACTTCAGGACCTTTAAGGCTATGACTGATAAGATCGACCACATATTGCCTCTAACGACGGATATAAATGAAGCAAGAGCTTAACGTGAGCAGCTTCATGTCATGGCATATCTTGCCTCTCTCCGTCCTGATGCAGACTCTGCTCTCTCTCAAATTATTGCTGGATCTGATGTTCCGTCTCTAATGGAAGCACATTATCGTGTCCTTCGGACAACAAAAGTCGTTGAGACCACTCCGGGTGATGCTCATGCTGATCGATCTGCTCTTGGTGCTGCTCGTGCGGGATTTCGTGGTGGTAATGGTGGACGACGTGGTAATCGAAACGCTGGTCGTGATGGGGGACGTGGCAATGGCGGTCGTGATGGAGGAAGACTGCGCACGTGCTTTCACTTTGGTCAGCCTGGTCAAATCCAGTGTCAATGTCCTAAAGCACCTGCTGCCAATGTGACTGATGTTCTTGATGATGATGTTCGATCTATTCAGATGACTTTAGGGTCATACACATACTTTTTCGACTTCCAAGCTCAACGGCATGGTGAAGCATCCACATCTGGATCCACAACCAGGTACTCAGTGGCATGTGTGGTGAGTAATTGACTCTGGTGCGTCTGCTCACATGACTGGCGACGCAGGTATGATACACAACTATGTATCGGTGGGCCGTGTTTATGATGTTACCGTTGCCAATTGTGGTTCACTAACAGTCCGTGGACGAGGAAATGCCCGTCTTTCTTCTGGACTGTCACCTAGTTCCGTATTACATATGCTGAAAAACCCTTTTGCTTTCAATTAGTCAACTTACTCGTGACTTGCATTGCTTGGTAACATTTTTTCATGATGGTTGTATTTTTTAGGACCTGAAAATTGGGAAGACTGTCGATAAGGGGCATATGGCTAGAGGCTTGTACCTGTTTGACGTTCCTTCTTCTGTTGCTTGTTGTCACTCCCGTTTCCTGTTATACGTATTTTCGTATGCGTATACGAGATTTATGGCATTTATCAGGTGGACTGTAGTTAGACTTGTTTTGCTTAGCCTAGTCTTGGTTTAATCTTGACTTGGTTTATTTGATCGGTTCGGTTCAATTTGACTTGGTTTGACTTGGCTTGGCTTGGTTTGAGATGGAGTGGGTTTATATATAACCCAACTCTTCTCTCTCTCTTCATTCACTTCTTCATTTATTTCTTCATCTTCTTCATTTACTCCTCCCACCTACCAAGTCCTAGGCAAGTGCAACTTGTTTCATGGAGGAACTCTATTTTTGTTGTTCTATTGTCTTCCTCACGAGATTCTAAGATACTTTAGTACTTGGCATTTTTAATTTCCATGGTTTATTTCTTGTAGATCTAAGTTGGTTGTATTTTTGGTTTTCTTGGGTTTTGATCTACCAAACTTTATTATTTTCAAGTTTTGATTGTTCAACGTTGTAGAGAATTCAATTTTACCCAAAATGGACCTTTGAAAAGTTAGATTTCGACTTATTTTGAGAAAGTTATGGCCAAAATAAGATTTGAGCATTTTCTAGTTCATCTGTGCTGAATTTGGCAGGGACGATGAATAGTACCACATGAATAGTGCCGCAGCCGCAGGAATGAATAGTGCCACATGAATAGTGCCGCAGCCGCATGGAATGAATAGTACTGCAAGAATAGTGTCGCAGCCGCATGGCATGAATAGTGCCGCATGAATGAATAGTGCCGCAGCCGCATGGAATGAATAGTGCCGCATGAATAGTGCTGCAGCCACAGGAATGAATAGTGTCGCAGCCGCATGGAATGAATAGTGCCGCAGCCGCATGGAATAAATAGTGCCGCAGCCGCATGGAATGAATAGTGCCGCATGAATAGTGTCGCAGCCGCAGGAATGAATAGTGCCGCAGCCGCAGAAATGAATAGTACCGTATGAATAGTGCCGCAGTCGCAGGAATGAATAGTGCAGCAGCCGCATGGAATGAATAGTGCCGCAGCCACAGGAATGAACAGTGCCGCATGGCTTGCATAGTGCCGCAGAAGGCTGCATAGTGCCGCATAGGGCCTATTTTGGTTGTTTTAAGTCCTATTTGGCTGAATTGTGGCCAGAATTTCTCCCAACTCCCAACATAAAAGTTGTAGATCTTTTCCTTAGCTTCAAGAATATGTTACTATCTATTTTATGCAAGTTTCTTTCATCCATGATAATACATGATAGTGGCCCGTCGTGGCGTACTCTTGACAAGCAACCTTGGCATGATAATACATGACAGTGGTCCGTCGTGGCCCACTCTTGATAAGTAAACCTAACATGATAATCTTGATATGCTGTTGTGACGGCTATCTTGACTTGCTAAGTAACTCTTGTCTTGACACCGTGGGTGTTTGTGCTTGTATAAGCTACATGTTTCGTCTTGCATCATGTCTAGGATATGAATTCCTGGTTACCACGGTCAGGGATTCATATTGAATCTGACTAGGATAATGACTAGATTGATCATGTGGTTCATGAAGAGATTTTCCAGCAACAGGCAGTCCCGTTATCTGGGCGCTCTAATTGGACTTGTAGCCTGCCGTCGAGTAGGGAACATTTCTAGCACACTGTCATGTGTTGTACCCCCAAGTCACCTAATCCAACTCTCTCAACTTGTGACCGGATAACCTGGATTAAGTCTGCAGGGCTTGTGGCTGTTGGAACATCTCGATGCATCTTGTTAGTAACTAAGCTTGTGATAACCCTAGTTAGTTAAAGTATCAAGCCGTACTCATTGCTTGACCATGATTGATGGATGGAGTCCCGTCTAGTCTTGCCTAGGCAAGACCTCTACATGGTTATTTCTGCACATTACTGTTATGCTTTACTCTTGTTGATAATTGGTTGGAGACTAAGCTCTATTCAGGTGAAGGGTTATAATCCCGGTCCTTGTTTGGTTTACGGGTTGTAACTTGGCTACCGGAATAGTCCCTTAGTTGTCTTATCGTTTATCACATTGTCTTCTCTAACTCATGTCTTTTATTATCCTTTATGTCTCATATGCTAATATGCTGGTTTTAGTTCTTAAGTGAAGCCTCCTTTGTGGCACTTGCTCTTTCTGGGGTCTGACCCAGCTGGCTTTGTATGGCCAGATTTCGGAGTAGCACTCGAGGATCTTCCAGCCTTCCATCCAGATGGTACACACTAGACGCAACCCTAGCAATGAGTGGGTTTTATTTTGCTCTCCCACTCTATTGTAAATTATTCTTTTGAGGCGTTTAGCCGCTGAGCAAGTGTTAGCTCGTGTTGAATTTATATTCCTGTCTGCCTAATGGCTGTAACATGATTGACAGATCCTAGGGTTGATCATGTATGACTTAAACACTTGCTAGTCTTCGTATTTTGTATGACTAGCTTCATGATCATCTGAATATGTAATGTTTGGGATGCCTTACTTTGTATGTCTGATGATCTACCATCTTGTTACATTTACTTGCTTGTTTGAGATTGAGACACTAGGCTTGTTCTTGACCCTAAGAGACAAATGGCTTGTAGTAAACCCTCATGCATCTAGACAGCCGTAACCGTATTGCGAGGTGGGATTCACTTCAATGTACGTAGCTGGCTGTGTCTGTCCCCCGCTCTCCAGTATTCTGGTTCTGGAGCGTGACACGGTTTAAGTGGTGGCCCATACAGGTCTTGTAAATCAAGATGTGTGAGGGTTTCACTGAATAGATGTCTCAATCAGCACTCGCCCTTGATCTCTACTCGTTTCTTCTAATCTTTCTGAAATCTTGACCTGATCACATGTTTATATCCTCGATCTATCATGGTCCTTCCTTATTGTTCTCCATGTCGTTTCTTCAGCGGCATTATTCCTGGTCCTACTGATCAGCAAGGCGGAGCACCTCCAGTGAACCAGCAGCAACCTGGAGACCAAGCCCAGCATTCAGGAGTAGCCTCCAGAGTCATGCCTACCGGGGGTCAAGAGCCACCAGTTCAGCCCGTCCAGCCTACAGAGCCCGACAATGGAACCCTGGTGGGTCTCATCAGGGAATTGCTTGCATCTCAAAATCGTCGGGGTGATGTCCTGCACCAGACAGTACAAGATGCCATGGGCAGAGTTGGTTACCAAGGGAACAACGTGGCCAACAGCTTCAAGCGTCTGAACCCTCCTTTCTTTGACGGTACTGAAGATGCTATTGCTGCTGATGTATGGCTTCAGGATACAGAGGTTATCCTGGAAGCAGCTAGGATTCCTGAGGATGAGAAGGTGGCCGTTGTGCGCCTACAATTATTGGACTTAGCCCGCAGCTGGTGGGCGATGCTAGCTGTTGGATTACCGACGACTGTCTTATGGGCGGTGTTCAGCAACAAGTTCCAGACCAAGTACTTCGACGCAGTAGCTTGGTATGATCTGCAGATGAGATTCACCAATCTTAAGCAGATGGAAAGGGCGGTCGATGGATATGCGCCCGAGTTTTCTAGACTCAGTCGGTTTGTTCCTACCTTGGTGGCAACCGAATTGGATCGAGCCCAGCGATTCCAGCAGGGGCTCCACCTAGAGATCATTATAGCTATGGAGCAGTTTGAGCACCAGACGTTTGATGCCGTCTTGCGAGCAGCGAAGATGTATGAGTATACTTCGCAGAGGATTGTAGATAGAAGCGGAGGACGGAAGAGGTCTCATGGGCAGATGTCCCAGCCTTCAGCACCAGCCCCGGCAGCTAGGGCTTTGACTATTGGAGCTCCTTGGAGGGCGACCACAGTTTCGTCAGTTCAGCACTCGATGCCGGCATATCCTCAGCAACAAAAGTAGAAGCAGTCTTCCGCAATAGGCTGCACTCATTGTGGGAAGCCAGGGCACGTAGTATCAGAGTGTCACAACACAGGGATTGTGCTTGGCTTGTGGGGCACCAGATCACAAGATAAGGTCCTGTCCGAATAGAGCCAGTTCGTCATCATCAAACCTAACCAGTCCATCGGTTAGGGGTCCAGTACCAGTGTAGCAGCAGTACCAGCCTCCGAGGCCATTGCCGCCTCAGGCTCAACAGTATGTCCAAGCTCAGATTCAGAACAGGCAGAGAGGTCACTAGCAGAGGGGACCAGTCCCAAGAAGGCAAGGTCAGACTATGGCTCTGACCGTGGAAGAAGAGTTAGCTTCAGGTGAGGTGGTGGCAGCTACCATTCTCGTCAACTCTTTTCCAGCATTAGTATTATTTGATTCGGGTGCATCGCATTCATTTATGTCTGCACGATTCACTACACGGATAGGACTGGAGCCCGAGTCATTATCAGTAAGGCTCAATATACTTACTTGTAACGGTCTTGTGGGAGTAGATAGAGTGTTTTTCTCGTGTCGAATCGTAGTTAGCGGTAGAGAGTTTCCCGCTAGGTTGATAGAATTCCCGATGGCCGATTATGATGTGGTCCTAGGAATGAATTGGTTGAAGGAGTAATACGCAAGAATAGACTGCCATATTGGCAGGATTATTTTTGGTATTCCCTGTGAGGCAGAGTTTTTATTTTCCCGAGGCGAAGTAGAACCTTCTCCACCAGTATTGCGGATGGCAGTAGCAGTGGCAGTTCAGTTTCCCAGAGTTGTTGAAGAGTTTTCGGATGTATTTCCCGAAGAGCTTTCAGGCATGCCCCCAGAGAGAGAGAGATAGAGTTCACCATTGATTTGCTTCCAGGGATGGCACCATTGTTAGGGGGAGTCTACAGGATGGCACCTTCAGAGTTAGAGATCTTGTACAAGATGATTGAAGAACTCAGAACAAAGGGATTCATTCGTGCTAGTGGATCACCTTGGGGAGCCCCGATACTTCTTATGAAAAAGAAGGATGGTACGTCAAGATTATATGTTGATTATTGTACCTTGAACTCTATAACAGTCAAGAACAGATATCCTCTACCAAGGATAGATGATTTATTTGATCAACTTAGAGGAGCGACAGTATTCTCGAAGATTAACTTGCGGTCAGGATACCATCAGATCAGAGTCAGAGAGCTAGACATCCCGAAGACAGCATTCAGATCCAGATATGGGCATTGGGAGTTCCTTGTTATGCCATTTGTAGCGACCAATGCGCCAGCCGTATTCGTGGATCTCATGAATCGTATCTTCATGCCTTATTTAGATCAGTTTGTGATAGTGTTTATAGATGATATCTTAGTCTATAGCAAGAGTGAGGCGGAGCATGAGCAGCATCTTCGTGTAGTTCTTCAGATTCTCAGGAAACATCAGTTGTACGCGAAGTTCAGTAAGTGTGAGTTTTGGCTGGATCGTATCTCGTACTTAGGTCATATTATCACCAGAGGTGGAGTAGAAGTGGACCCCCAGAAGATAGTGGCTATAGAGTCATGGCCTGTTCCCAGTACCGTCGCAGAAGTTCGAAGTTTTCTAGGATTGGCTGGCTATTACCGGCGGTTTGTCTCAGACTTTTCTCGAATTTCAGCACCACTGACGCAGTTGACCCGCAAGGATGTGCAGTTTGCTTGGACAGCAGAGTATCAGAGTTTATTTGAGAAGTTGAAGCAGAGATTGATGACGGCTCCCATTCTCACGCTTCCAGATGGGACTGGAGGATTTTCAGTCTATTGTGATGCTTCCGGTAGATGATTGGGATGCGTCTTGATGCATCGTGGTAAGGTAGTCGCTTATGCGTCACGTCAGCTTTGTGACCATGAGAGGAATTATCCTACCCATGACTTGGAATTAGCAGTAGTAGTTTTTGCATTGAAGCTTTGGAGGCATTATTTATATGGAGATCAGGTGGAGATTTTCACCGACCACAAGAGTCTTAAGTATGTGTTTACCCAGAAGGATCTTAATATGCGTCAGAGGAGATGGCTAGAGCTACTTGTGGATTATGACATCAACTTGCAATATCATCCTGGAAGGCCAACGTTGTTGCAGATGCATTGAGCAGGAGAGCCGGAGTTTATTTACTAACAACACAACCAGAATTGTTAGCCGATCTTCAGAAGATGGGAATAGAAGTAGTTCTTCCTACCAATGTGGGATTGATGGCCAGCATGCAAGTTTAGTCCAGCATAGTTGAGAGGATTAAGTTAGCTCAGTCGATGGATTCTAAGCTTCAACGGCTTAGGACAGAATGTGTAGCAGGACGGAGATCCAGAGTTATGTGTTCACGAAGATGGTGCTCTCCGACATGGGAGATGTCTTTGTGTATCCAGTGGTGATATCAGACAGGAGATCATGGCAGAGGCTCACAGTTTTCAGTATTCAATTCATCCCGGTGGCACAAAGATGTACCGAGACATCCGTCAGCATTTCTGGTGGAATGGCATGAAGAGGGATATAGCCCGGTTTGTCTCTCGTTGTTTAGTTTGTCAACAATTTAAGGCTGAACATCAGAGACCAGCTGGACTTCTTCAACCTTTACCGATCCCAGAATGGAAATAAGAGGACATTACCATGGATTTTGTAACTGGGTTACCTAAATCTCCAGCTGGAAGAGATGCTATCTGGGTTATAGTTGACAGGCTCACCAAGGTAGCTCATTTTATCCCTTTCAGAATTGGTCAATCGACGGATCAGCTAGCAGAGATGTACCTCAGGCAGATTGTCAGATTGTATGGAGTGCCGATTAGTATCATATCAGACAGAGATTCAAGATTCACATCACACTTTTGGCGGAGTCTTCAAGAGAGCTTGGGGACTCGTCTCAAGTTCAGTTCAGCTTATCATCCGTAGACAGATGGTCAGTCAGAACGTACGATTCAGACTCTCGAAGATATGTTGCGATCTTGTACACTCGACTTTGGTGGTTCGTGGGAAGATCACATGCATCTCGTAGAGTTCTCCTATAACAACAGTTTCCAGGCCAGTATCCAGATGGCACCCTTTGAAGCACTGTATGGCAGGAAGTGCAGATCACCTCTAGCTTGGGATGATGTCGGCGAGAGACAGATGCTCGGTCCAGAGATGATTACACAGACAATCGAGGTGGTCAGGCAAGTCAGAGATCATCTTCGAGTTGCCCAAGATCGCTAGTGCCATTGTGCAGATTCTCATCGACGTCCCCTTGAGTTTTCAGTCGGCTACCATGTGTTCCTTAGGATCTCGCCTACCCGTGGCGTCATTTGATTCGGCGTACGGAAAAAGCTTAGTCCTAGGTACATAGGGCCGTTCGATATCCTTGAGCGAGTAGGTGATGTGTCATATCGTCTCACTCTTCCGTCATCGTTAAGTGAGGTACATGACGCATTCCATGTATCCCAATTACGACGGTACATCCCGGGTCCGAGTCATGTCCTTGATCATTCGGAATTGGTTGTTGGTACCAACCTTTCGTATAAGGAAAGACCCGTATCCATTTTGGACCGAAGAGAGAAGGTGCTCAAGAACAAGACTATTAGTTTAGTCCGTGTTGCTTGGGGTCATCACTCTTTGGGTGAGTCAATGTGGGAGCGTGAGGATGATATTCGTTTGCGATATCCACACCTATTTGACTCATAAGGTATAATGTCTTCCTTATGCCTTATGCTTTTAATTCCTTGCTTGCATGAATGATTGCTTGATTGACTGCTAGTCGTAACTTGCTTATGATTAATATATCTTTCCCCGACATCTCTAGCCTCTTGATTAAATTCCGAGAACGAAATTCTTTTAAGGTGGGTAGAGTTGTCACTCCCGTTTCCCGTTATACGTATTTTCGTATGTGTATACGAGATTTCTGGCATTTATCAGGTGGACTGTAGTTAGACTTGTTTTGCTTAGCCTAGTCTTGGTTTAATCTTGACTTGGTTTATTTGATCGGTTCGGTTCAATTTGACTTGGTTTGACTTGGCTTGGCTTGGTTTGAGATGGAGAGGGTTGATATATAACCCAACTCTTCTCTCTCTCTTCATTCACTTCTTTATTTATTTCTTCATCTTCTTCATTTACTCCTCCCACCTACCAAGTCCTAGGCAAGTGCAACTTGCTTCATGGAGGAACTCTAATTTTGTTGTTCCATTGTCTTCCTCACGAGATTCTAAGACACTTTAGTACTTGACATTTTTAATTTCCATGCTTTATTTCTTGTAGATCTAAGTTGGTTATATTTTCGATTTTCTTGGGTTTTGATCTACCAAACTTTATTATTTTCAAGTTTTGATTGTTCTATGTTGTAGATAATTCAATTTTACCCAAAATGGATCTTTAAAAAGTTTGATTTCGACTTGTTTTGAGGAAGTTATGGCCAAAATAAGATTTGAGCATTTTCTAGTTCATCTGTGCTGAATTTGGCAGGGACAATAAATAGTGCCGCAGCCGCAGGAATGAATAATACCGCATGAATAGTGTCACAGTCGCATGGAATAGTGCCGCATGGCTTGCATAGTGCCGTATAATGCCGCAGAAGGCCGCATAGGGCCTATTTTGGCTGTTTTATGTCCTATTTGGCAGAATTGTGGCCAGAATTTCTCCCAACTCCCAACATAAAAGTTGTAGATCTTTTCCTTAGCTTCAAGAATATGTTACTAGCTATTTTATGCAAGTTTCTTTCATCTATGATAATACATGATAGTGGTCCGTCGTGGCGCACTCTTGACAAGCAACCTTGGCATGATAATACATGACAGTGGTCCGTCGTGGCGTACTCTTGATAAGTAACCCTAACATGATAATCTCGATATGTTGTTGTGACGGCTATCTTGACTTGCTAATTAATTCTTATCTTAACACCGTGGGTGTTTGTGCTTGTATAAGCTACATGTCTCGTCTTGCATCGTGTCTAGGACATGAATTCCTGGTTACCACGGTTAGGAATTCAAATTGAATCTGACTAGGATAATGACTAGATTGATCATGTAGTTCATGAAGAGATTTCCCAGCAACAGGCAGTCCCGTTATCTGGGCGCTCTAATTGGACTTGTAGCCTGCCGTCGAGTAGGGCACATTTCCAGCACACTGTCATGTGTTGCACCCCCAAGTCACCTAATCCAACTCTCTCAACTTGTGATCGGATAACCTGGATTAAGTCTGCAGGGCTTGTGGCTGTTGGAATATCTCGATGCATCTTGTTAGTAACTAAGCTTGTGATAACCCTAGTTAGTTAAAGTATCAAGCCGTACTCATTGCTTGCCCGTGATTGATGGATGGAGTTTCGTCTAGTCTTGCCTAGGCAAGACCTCTACATGGTTATTTCTGCACATTACTGTTATGCTTTACTCTTGTCGATAATTGATTGGAGACTAAGCTCTATTCAGGTGAAGGGTTACAACCCCGGTCCTTGTTTAGTTTACGGGTTGTAACTTGGCTACCAGAATAGTCCCTTAGTTGTCTTATCGTTTATCACCTTGTCTTCTCTAACTCATGTCTTTTATTATACTTTATGTCTCATGGCTAATATGATAATTTTAGTTCTTAAGTGAAGCCTCCTTTGTGGCACTTTCTCTTTCTGGGGTCTGACCCAGCCGGTTTTGTATGGCCAGATTTCGGAGTAGCACCCGAGGATCTTCCAGCCTTCTAGCCAGATGGTGTACACTAGACGCAACCCTGGCAACGAGTGGGTTTTATTTTGCTCTTCCACTCTATTGTAAATTATTCTTTTGAGGCGTTTAGCCGCCGAGCAAGTGTTAGCTCGTGTTAAATTTACGTTCCAGTCTGCCTAATGGCTGTAACATGATTGAAAGATCCTAGGGTTGATCATGTATGACTTAAACTCTTGCTAGTCTTCGCATTTTGTATGACTAGCTTCATGATCATCTGAATATGTAATATTTGGGACGCCTTACTTTGTATGTCTGATGATCTACCATCTTGTTACATTTACTTGCTTGCTTAAGATTGAGACACTAGGTTTGTTCTTGATCCTAAGAGACAAATGGCTTGTAGTAAACCCTCATGCATCTAGACAGTCGTGACCGTATTGCGAGGTGGGATTCACTTAAATGTACGTAGCTGGCTGTATCTGTCCCCCGCTCTCCAGTATTCTGGTTCTGGGGCGTGACACTTGTGCTGGCATGAAACTCGATCCTTTCGGGTTACATTGTCCGTTAGGTCATCCTTCAATCCAAGCTCTTCAGAAAATGTACCCACCTTTAGATGTTTCAGTCAACTTTCATTGTGAGTCATGTCGTTTGGCTAAGCATCACCTGGTTTCCTATCCGGTGAGTCAAAATAAAATTACATCCGCTCCTTTTGAGTTGGTGGATTCTGATGTCTAAGGACCTTGTCCGGTTGAATCAATGATGGGTTTCAAGTATTTTGTTACCATTGTCGATCACTACTCACGTGTTACTTTTGTCTATCTAATAAAAAATTGCTCTGAATTATGTAAAATTTGGTGCAATTTTTATGCTGAAATCAAAACACAGTTTGGTGTTCCAATTAAATATTTTCGAAGTGACAATGGTCGTGAGTATCTATCTCATGAATTCAATACTCATATATACCGAAATGACATCATCCACCAAACTTTTTGTCCTTACACACCATAATAGAATGGTGTGGCCGAACGTAAGAATCGTCATCTCTTGGAAACAACGCGTCCTCTTATGTTTCAAGCACGTACTCCCAATTTTTTTTTAGTCAGATGCGGTACTTACTGCTTGTTATCTTATTAATCGCATGCCATCATCGGTTTTCAATGGTAATACTCCCTTTATATCCCGGAAGAGAACCACATTCCTCTCGCTCGCAAATGTTTTGGTTGCTTGTGCTACATTCGAGATACCTAACCGACTCTTTCTAAATTAGATCCTAAGGTGATCCAATGTGTTTTCTTTGGGTATCCTAAAGATCAGAAAGGGTATTGGTGTTTCTCTCCTACATTGAAGAGGTATTTTTTCTCTCCGGACGTTAGCTTCATTGAAATTGTGTTTCCTTCCCTTCTACAAACTTTGGATCCAGTTCCATGAATTTATCCAGACAAGGATTCTTGTTGTTTCCTATTCCAACACAACAACCTCCCATAAGGGTGCTCTTTCCTACCGAGCAAGTATCCCAGTCCAACGGTCCATAAACACCAGTTCCGTCAATACTGACATCACCTGAAAGAGCAACACAGATAGTGCCCACAGAGCCATCCTCCTCCTCTAGCTCCACTGATTCGCCTCCGCCGTCTGTTCTGCCAGCTCGACCTCGTCGTGCCTGTCAGGATCATCCATTGTATTTTGACAACTACAATGGGCTTTCCAACCACACTCAGTCCTTAGTAGCTACTATTGATGGGATTCAGATTTCCAATATTGCCAAGGAGGGTCTCAAACATCCTGTTTGGCATGTTGCCATAGAAGAGAAGATTAAAGCACTCCAGGAAAATCATACTTAGGACTTGGTAGACTTGCCTACTGGTAAGCAGACAGTCGGATGTAAATGGGTGTTTGCAATCAACGTTAAACCAGATGGTACTCTTGATCGTCTAAAGGCTCGTCTAGTAACTAAAGGACATTCTCAGACCTATGGTGATAATTATTTTGAGACCTTCTGTCCAGTTGTCAGAATGACATCTATGTGTGTACTTTTGGCCCTGGCTGTTCTCTATTGCTGGCCATTGCTTCAGCTGGATATCAAGAATGCATTTCTCCATGGGTATGTGGTGTAACCTTCCGGGTTTGTTGTAAGGGTGAGTAAAGCGTGTCATCTACGAAAGGTCCTGTATGGCCTCAAAGAATCACCTCATGCATGGTTTGTTCGATTTACACATATTGTTACTCAGTTTGGCATGTGTCTATCAAAGAAGGATCATTCGGTATTCTACCGTCAGACATCAGCTAGAAGGATACTACTTGGTGTCTATGTTGACGACATTGTGATCACGGGAGACAACAACCAAGGTATTACATGTCTAAAGAAGTTTTTGGAAGAATAATTCCAAACCAAAGATATGGGGTCGTTGAACTACTTCTTGAGCATTAGAGTCATATGGGGTAAGCGGGACATTGTAATATCCTAGAAGAAGTATGTGCTGAACATACTAAATGATGCAGGAATGATGCAAGCTAAGGGAACAAACTCTCCCATGGATCTAGGGGTGAAATTACTTCCAGATGAGGGGTCCTGATGACCAATCAATATCAGCATCGTCGAGTTGTTGGAAAACTCAACTACTTGACGGCCATGACTCGGCCAGACATCTCTTTCATCGTAAGTGTCATAAATAGATTTATGGCTTCTCCAAGAATTCCATACTGGCAGTCAGTTCTCAGAATTCTGTGCTATCTAGTCAAGAATATGAGAAAAGGAATTCAGATGGAGAATCTTGGACGTACTCGTATTGAGTGCTTTACCGATGCTGACTAGGGGACAAGTCTATAAGATAGATGGTCTACATTTGGCTACTCGGTATTCATTGACGGAAACTTGGTATCGGAGAAGAGCAAGAAGCATAATGTAATAGTGTTCGCCATCGCATTTTGGGAAAGATATATTTGGGATGATATGTATCTTTCAGAGGGATAAGGAAAGAAGAGACAAGTTGAGACAAGACTCATTTTATTTCCTTTATATATTTCGATTTTGAGCAATACAACAAAGCCCTAACAGTAAGGATTTTCTAGTACAAAAATAGATTATGGAGAAGTGTGCCGACAGAGATCGGGTACTGTAATAACCTCTTTACTCAGTTGACAATTTTATACTTAGTAGCTTCTCGAAGTGCTCTCTATGATTCTCTCCTGTGTATCTGGTGCCCTCAGTGATGAGGTTGATTTGGTGGATCTGATTGGTTGATGATCTGATCTTCTCTCTCTCTTCTTCTTTATTGATTGCACCTCCTTCCTATTTGCCTTTTAGCGGGCAAGGTATGAAGGAGGTAATGACTGTAGGCCTCAAAAATGAAGTCACGCTGAGTTGATCAGAACAAGTCACGCAGAGTGATCCAAGAAGCAGCACAAAAGATACGCTAAGTTCTGCCTGGCCATCTCCTTTAGAAGTCACGCAGAGACAGCTCAGCCATACGTCAGAATCATAATGACTGACAACACAACAGTCGAGAAACGTCTCCTCGTATGCCACGTATGCACAGAATTCAAGAGATCATCGCCGTCTTTTGCGTGATTTTCGAAATCTTCCTTAGCAAGACTCACTCTTCACCAAGTTGGCGTGACTTTGGGTCTTATCTTCATTTAATGCGGCTGACAATATAATCAATGTCAGAGATTCTGTGTCAGACGAAGCGTGCCAAATCAAGACAGCTGGCGGTTTGCGTGGATTCTGAACCTTCTCCTTCCTCAAGTTTGCGTGGATTTTTGAGTTATTCTTCTCAAAGCCTGCGTGAATTCTGAAGTATTCTTCTTCAAAGCTTGCGTGGATTTCGCCTTCAACGAGTCTGCGTCAACGAATCTGCGTGGATTTTTGCCTTCAGCAAGACAGCGTAGATAACTGGAGTACGTGGCAGCCATGCCACCGATCTCTCTCTCGCGTGCCCAGTAACTCGCACACGACTCATGCACTAATGCCATGTGTCCAACAGTTACGGGCCACGTCCAGTAACTACTCACTAACCCTGCGTGTATTTAGAGTCTGCGTGACTTTTCAAATGCACTAGTGGTGAGGTAGTTATCTTTTCAGTTACTGTTTTGACTCTATAAATAGAGTTCTTTTTTTATTCATTGTACAGATACATTGATATCTACTGTCAAAATTTTGAGAGCTTTTCTTCTTCGCATAGTCCAAGGGATAAAGCGATCGTCTTCTAGATCGGATTCCTACAGTTGTAATTTTCCCAGATACACAACAAATAAAGAGAATTTCTTTATGGAAAACAAATTGGCGACTCTGCTGGGGAAAACCATCTCCTCTTCTGAGATGGTAACAACTCAATGCGACACTTCGTCTATCGGCTCGACGAAGAAGGTGATGACGATCAAATTCGATCAACTCGCCTATGAAGAAATGCAGCGGGCTAAGGATGGCAAGCCCATTCCAGCCTCCATTATCACTGCCAAGTCAAAGGGACACTCTGTCTATGTCCCTAAGAATCAGTTGGCAGTCAATGGTGAAGTCTCTGCCACAGTGTCTACTCCTAACACTGGCAAGAACTCCACTGCAAGCACGCACACTCTTGTGCGCTCGAAGATGACAGTAACTAAAAGTCACATTGACAGTACTGGCTCTTTAGTCGAATCTTTTCCAGCGTGCAAATTCAATTCTAAAAGTCACGCTGACAGTACTGGCTCTTTAGCCGAATCTGTTCCAGTGTGCAAATTCAACTCTAAAAGTCACGCTGATAGTACTGGCTCCTTAGCCAAATCTATTCCAGTGTGCAATCCCACATTCAAAAGTCACGCTGACAGTATTGGCTCCTTAGCCAAATCTGTTCCAGCGTGTAATTCTAAAATCAAAAGTCACGCTAACAGCTCTGATTCTTTAACCAAGTCTGTTTCAGCGTGTATTTCATCAGAGAAGAATAACTCCTTAGTTATCTCTTTTTCTTCACCAAGTTCTACTAGAACTGGGGGTGGTTTTCCACACAAAGTCCCTTCGAAAAGGAACAACTCTTTAGTTGTTTCTTCTGCTCCTGTAGTTTTTACTCCAGGAACAGCTTTGACTGATACTTTTGTTAGTCAAAGGAAAGGAGATGGTCTTTTGACTACTCTTCCTTCTGGACATTCTATGTCTCAACATCGGAATGAGTCTAAGAAGAAACATTCCTTAATGTCTTCTTCTTTGATTTCTTCAAATTGGGCACAGAATCTGTCCATTAAAGAGGGTCTGTTACCAACTCCTAATCAAGGGAGTGGTTTAACTCTTCCTTCTCTGCAAATATCCAGATCAATGGAAGGAAAACTCCATGTTTCCAAAATTAATATGTTACCTTCCACTGATTTAAGAACAAAACTCAGTACTTCTGGTGTTAAGAAACCATACCAATTGGATATGAAGATAAAAGATCCAGATGCAGAGTATGCAAGAAATTATGTGGCTCACATTAATCACTCTTTGTATAATCAAGAGCCATTAAGACCCAAGAACAGGAAGTATATTCCTCAATCTTCACAAACAGATTTACGGGAATATCTTCAACAGAAGAGAAGGAGTAATTATATATCAAAGGAACATGCTGAATGTGACTTCTATCCAAGAGTCATAATTCAGTGCAGATGTGAATCAACAGTTCAAGACCATGGTGATCATGCTGAATGTGACTTCCAGCCAAGAGTTACAATGCGATGTAGATGTCAAAATAAACGACAGTCTGTCTTTAATAGGATTCAGTATGAACCTATGCCTGATAAAGATGAGCCTTTGTTTGCCTCTGTCAACATGACTTCTCGGGACACCGGGGGTAGAGTTGATAGTCCAGATGGAGTATATAAAAACACCAGAGCAAGAGTCCTGGCTTCTAGTCAAAGAAATTTGATCCCTGAAATTGACTCTGAATTTCTTGGAGAATCTAACTTCCCACCTCTTCCTACTGGGGGTAATTCTCCTATAGTTGACTTTGATACACGAAGCAATGATTCAGAGCATACTACATCTACTAGTTCATCAATAATCCCTCATGCAGTCACGACTTACATGGTTGATGGGAATACTGATGAACCCTCTTCTTTCCTGACTCCTCAAGATCAAAGAATTGCTTCTTTGGAATAGCAAATAAAGTCTATGACTGACACAATGAAGTCAATGTATGAACTCATGACAGCTCAGTTGCAAAATCGACAGACTGTATCAGATGCCATACCAGTTGAGACTGATATAAGTCCAATACAAGTTCCTCCAGCAGTACAATCCAATACTCCTGGACCTGCTCAACCAAATCCTAGTCTCTCTGGAGCTGGGGGTAGTACTTACAATGCTGTTCCTCCTCCTAACTATTCTCTACAAGCCACAACTCCACAATCTTCGGGAGTTGTCTCTGAAGAATTGAAAAATCTCAAAACTCAATTCGAGGCATTCAAACAGAAGGATGGTTTACAAAGGTTAGGCATCAAGCAGCCTTATCCGATAGAATGGAAGCAAGTATCATATCCTCCTAAATACAAGCCTCCTACTATCTCATTCTATGATGGAACCACTTCTCCAAGTCAGTTTATCAATCACTTTGAAGTGATGACTGATCAACTACAACCAAGTGATGCCCTCCTTACTCGGGTATTTATTGGATGTCTCAAGGGAACGACTTATGAATGGTATAGAAGTCTCCCAGATGGGAGTATTACCTCATTTGCTGGTTTCAAACAGATGTTTCTTGAAAGGTTCTATGAAGGGCTTAATGACATGACTATGTCTGCTCTTATTAGAATCAAGCAGAAAAATAATGAATCTACAGAGGAATACATTGAACGGTTTTGAAGAGAAGCTCTGAAGATGCCTCTTGGAACTCCTGATGCTGTCACCATTGACACGTGTAAATCAAACTTGTTGCCAATCATCAGTATGTGGACAGGGTCCACTCAATTTCAAGATTGGCCTTCCTTCATAGTCAGTGCTAAAGCTGCAGAAATCAGTGCTGAAACCTTCAAAGGTTTAGGAGTGCAGATGACTCCTAAAGAAACAGGACAAGGGGCTAACAATAAAAATAATGCTCGCAAAGGAAAAGAAACTCTAGAAGTTAATCTTCAGAGCAAAGATGCATCGAATGTTCAAACTCCTGCCTCTACGACTCAACAATCAAGAACACCTCGCCCTAGAGAAGAATATTCTTTTGATGACGACGATGTCCTTGGTATCTTTGAATGTCTGCTGAAAGGTAATAAAATACAATTACCAGAGATCAAGAAACCTGATGAAGCTGGTAAGACAGATCATCCTAAATACTGTCCATATCACAGAATGCTGGGTCATACAATTCGTACATGTTATGTATTGAAAGAAAAGATCCAAGAAATGATTAAATCTGGAGCTATCTCTCTTACTCCAAAAGAGAAGACCGTCACCTCCAACGTCGTCTCTATGCAATTTGGAAATTTCCCTCCTCAACTCCTTGAAAGTGGGATTATTCCTATTCCCAAGGCAACTCTTGACATAGTGAATCTTCCTCCTCCACAGTCTGAAGGATTAGTGCCAATCACTTTGGAAACAGGAGAAATCATGTGGATCCATCCTGATCTAGTGGCAGATTTTGAATCGCCTTCTCCTCAAAAGATTTTTTCTCAAAAATCCAAGAAGGCTGGAAAGATCAAGTCATGTCATATGACTTCTCTTGGGTCTACCTCTGACACAGAGCCAAAAGACAAAGAAGAAGCACTTGTTAATGCTACTCGAACGGGAAAACCTTACCTAAAGGATTATTCTAAAAATCCTGAAGATCCTACTGATATCCCTTCAGATGCTAAAGATGCTCCTAATGTTCCTCCCGAGGAAGAACCATCTACTAAACCTGTTCCTCCCAAGCCTACGGCTCTGGAGAAAGGCAAACAACAGGCTCGGTTTGATAAGCCAATCAAGAAGTCTTCTCCTCTTGGACTTCAGAAGCCTTACAACTTCGATATTTTGGCTCAGCTTGCTAATACTCCCGCTAGAATGTCCCTTTTTGAACTTCTACGTCTTTCCAAAGAGACTCGGGAGACGTTAAGTGAAGCACTTCTACAAGCTGACTCTTGTCTTGCACAATTGAAGAAGCCGGATGCGGAACCTGCCACTTGCTTACATTGCAACAGTGTACTGGAGATTATCCCAAATATCACCTTTACACAAGACGACATGTTACTGGAGGATAATCGACATGATCGACCTCTCTACTACACTGGTTATATTGATACGATGAAGATAGATCGTATTCTCATTGACCCAGGGTCTGCATAAGCATAATGCCAAAGAGTTTGTTGGATGAACTAAAAATCCCTCTTCACAAACTCTCCAAGACGGTTACTACTATCTTGGGATTCAATCAAAGCCGAAGTGAGCCTTTGGGAAAGATTCATCTGAAGCTTCAGATAGGCGATTTCAGATCTAAAGTCACTTTCTATGTGATCGAGATCGCAGGATCCTATAATCTTCTTCTGGGGAGGCCCTTTCTTCATGAAAATAATGTGGTGCCCTCTACTCTTCATCAATGTTTTAAGTACATTGATAGCAATGGAAGAGTACAAAAAAAAGTTGCTGATATAAATCCCTTCTATGGGGTTAAAGCTTATTTCAATGATTCCCGAATGTATAAAGAAGAATATACAAGGATCATACAAGCTATGGAGAAAGAAGATGCACAAAGTGAGACTTTAATAATCCCTGTTAAATATCGAACTACTCAGCAACAATTTCCTAAACCCTCTGAAGAAGATTCTTTTATCATTCCAGTGAGTGGACGGATCTCTCTGTTACCTCAGTCATCTACTCAGAATACACTGATCATTCCTGTCAGTGGGCGTACTACAATTCCTGTACTTTCACAAGATACTCTGCTAATTCCAGTTGGAGGGCGGACTACTCTTCCTACTCAAACTTCAAGGGAGCTCACCTCTTCTAAGCCATTTGTTATCGATCTTAATCGAAACAAAGCTTCTTCTTCTTCTCCCCCTTTAGTCATTGACTTGGCTAAAATCTCTAAGGCTCAACCTTCTCCCAATGTAAATATTGCTGCTTTTACATTTAATAAAAAGTCTCCACCTTTACAGTACGTTGATGTGTGTAATTATGTTCATAGTTATTTACATCTGTTAGATGACTTGAACACAATAACCATAGGAGTTGTACAGACTGTTCATACAGATGTATCTCTAGAACCTGTACAATCTTCATACTTTCTAGTTCCTAGCAGAAAGCCAGGAGACATTCCAATATTCTTCTACAAAGGGCCTCAAAATCCTTCTGATCTTGAAGATGATGACAAAAATGATGATACTGGAAGATTACAACTACGTCGTTATAGTCAGCAATCTAGAGACATCATCAAAAATATGGGCTATGACTTCAGGACTGGCCTTAATAATGGAAAAGGAAGAAAAATGCCTGTCCGGATTCCTCCTTTGAAATATGGTAGGACGAAATGCGGATTGGGTTATACTGCTCCTACTCCTTTCATCAACATTATCCATGAAGATCTTGAGTCTGACGAAGATAAGAGATCTGATTCTTCTAGTACCACTTCTTGGGATTCCGATACGAGTATCGGTGACTTCTATTGCAACCTTCTGTCTTCCAATATGGTTTCTATTGACTGTTTTGAAAAATGATTCATATTTGACGGTTCATCCGTTCATCTGATGGTTTGACCGTTCATCAATACCTGATGGCTCGTCCGTTCATCTATCCGACGGTTCGTCCGTTTATTATAATCTGACGGTTAATCCGTTCATTCATTTAGTCTTTTGATTTCCGAGTCTAAAGATCATGAAAAATTGAATTTAAAGATATTTTTATGTCTGAATTCTATTTTTTTCCAATCATTATTAAACTAAGATCATTTCTAGTTTAATATCATTTGATAGAATTATCGTTTGTATATTCTATTCTACTGAAATATGTCATGTATTATTTACCTCTGAACATATTTTCTATGAATCTATCATTTTCAAAACAGCAAAACCAAAAGTCAGATCAAGGATTTTCATTTACTCTCATTCCAGAATCAAAACATGAGATACAAGTGAAAGTGAAAATAAAAGAAGTTCACTCATTTGGAGTTATCAGCTCCCTAATACGATCTAGAACAGCAGTCAGTTTCTCTTTATGAGTTTTTCTAACTCGTTCTACTGCTACAATTGAAACATTCTGTTCATCAAAAGTAATGATGGTAGACTGGCGACGGCTGACTTCTTCAATCTGTTCCGCCTGCATCCATTCTCGTTCCTTCCGAAGAGTCTCATAGTGTTCAACTTCAGAGATATAAGTAGTAGCAACCTCAGCTTGATCTGCTTCCATGACAGTAATGCGCTCTTGAAGACGAGCTAGTTCCTCTTTTAATTTTTTCAGTTCTTCAGCCTTGGATACTTTATCCTTCTCTAGAAGCTCTACTCTTTGACGAATAGCTAATATTTCTTCCCCCTTTTCTACTAATTTCTCAGTAGAAGAGGTAAGGAATGCTTCAAGAGCTGCTTGTTGGGATTGTGCTTCATGCTCTAGTTGACTAATTTCAGTTGCAGTTAAAGATTAAAGATCTTCCTTCTTAGTCTCCCAGTACTTTCGGATAGTTACTTCTAATTCATTCAGGAGATGTTTGAAGAAAATGCACTGAGATTCACAACCAGCATGATGCAGCGTCATGAGAGGGAACTTAACCATAGTTCGAAGATCAGAAAATGGCATAGCTTCATCCTTCAAGAAACGTTTGGAAAATGTATCTAGATATGAGTAAATGATATCTGAATACATTCCTAGAGTTCTTGTTAATCCAGTCTCAAATCCAGGAGTCGCTGTTATCATGGAAGAAGAAGCTTGAATATTCTCTATCCTCGGAACAGAAGTATGTGCCATCGGAGAAGTTAAGTGTGAGTTCCCTTCATCGGCATCAGCCTGGATAAGCGGAGCATGAGTCGAACTCATTGCTGCAGCAGTTCCTACAGTTAAAGAGAAATGTAATCGGCATTTAAAGAAAGAAAGAAGCAGCGGAAACAGAATTTGAAATAAAGTTCTACCTGGCTGAGGTTCATACTCGGTATGTGGAGGGAGCTTTGCTTCCTTTCGCAACCGGTCCATGATTGTATCCGATACCTGCTTTATATGGCTGCTTCCAGCTCCAGAATTACTGGGTGCTAGAGCGTTGTTCGGTGATTGAGCAGGTTCAGGGCTAAGTTCCATTTTGTTTCCCTTGACTTTGTCTTCATCGTAAGGAGTAGAGGTGCCAGCATGCCAGTCTTCTCCTCCTTCAGCTTCTTCTTCTTCTTCGTCTTCAGGATGAGCTTCTGATTCAGAATCAATGATATTTACATCTTCATGAGTCTCTGGAACAATGACGATAGCAAGCTCAGTATTGGCTGCTGGTTCAGTTGTCTCTGGAATATCGGTTCGAAGAATGATATCTTGACAAACATTCTTTAACAGATCATCAGTAGCTGATAGCTCAGACGCCGGCACGTCTTCGTCGCCTCTGGCCAAAGAAATGTTTTCTTCAGCTTGAATTTCAGGAACTTCTGATTGTTTGGTAGTTTCTTCCGGAGCTGTTGCTTCTTCAGAGTAATCAATCTGGTCATCCAGTGCTTGAATGACACCTTCTGTCCCATGCTCAAATGGGATTACCCTCGTCTCCGAAGGTTCAATAGCTACTCCACTTGTGGTCGGAGCAGTTATTTCCTGAACTTGAACAGACTCTACTTCAGTCTGTTCAGTTGAAGCTGTTGCAGGGTGAATATCATCAGATTCGGTCTTCTCAGTAGAAGCTGCTTCATTGATTTCTGGCAAAACTCCTCCACTCATGATCGTTTCTAAGAGTTTGTTGCCCTTAATTTTGCTGGCAGACTTCTTGACATATCTGCCTCTTGACCTCCTTATCAAAGGAGCGTCGTCTTCATCAGTCTCTTCGTCTTTATCAGCGGCATCGTCCTCATCAACCGAGATACCGCCTAAAGATGATGTAGCAGTCACTGAGACCCCTTTCTTCTTATTCTTGGATGTTTGAGACCTAGTACTCCTCTTGGAGATGGTCTCAGATTCGTCACTTCTTTTCCTCTTAGAAAGAGATATAAATATAGGAGGAAGGACCTCATCAGGAAAATTTCCTTCCTGGAATAATTTATAGGGAGGCTCAACTTCTGTTATCTCATCTTCGGATTCTGAAGGAAAGTGCTGAATAACAATTTTCTTCTTTGACCTCTTCGATGGAGCTGGATCATCCTCTGCAACAAAGGTCTTCAGATTGAAACTCGGTCTGAAAGTGCTCGACGACACATAGAAACGTGCATACGTATAAAGCATCTTTGGCCCCGAGCTAGACAAAGGATTAGGCATAGAGAATACGACTTTGTATTTCTAGCTGCAAAATATCTCCAAGCTCGAGCTCCGTCAATGAGTCCTCCGCGAGCAGATAAACAAGTAGTGGCGTTCCCAACATGGAGTTGGTCATACCCAAATTGTCTGGCAAATCGGCTTGGTAAATATGGTTCTAGATATGCCATTTCTTCGTGACGATATACTAGATGAGAAGGTCGGATCCTCTGTAACCATTGGAAGGCTACATCATCTAGTCGGTTTCCCATATCTCCGTCCATCATATTTAAGGGCATACTCTCATAGCCCGATGGTGGAGGGACACATTGGATCGACCAATGTGACGCCCTATTCAATACATTTATGCATTCTGGGAGGGTGTGAACCTTCCAGAACGTCTCTCCAGAGTACCTCTCCAAAAAAAAAGACTGCTACTCCCTCCTGCCCCTGGAGGTATCAGACCATCATGATGAAGGAGAAGCCAACCATATAAAAATGTGAAAGGCATCTCTATCCTTGGGAATTCTTCAGTCATCAGCCTCTGAGCAGACAGCATGGTAGTTACAAAATTCCGAAGACCTGCATTTAGTCTGCAGGTCATCGCTGATAATAAGTCCAGCCTGTAACCATACACAAGGCGTACCGCTGCAAAGATAACACCTCTGTGTATTCTGTCCAAGGAGCTGGAGCCAGGAACGATGAATCTTCTTAACCACAAGGATAGGAATCTGGCCAGATGACCGTTCCTCGACAGACTCTTGCTACTCTGCCTCACATAAGAGCTGAAAGTGGTTCCAGCTTTGAACTCGTACCAGTCTTCAGTGATAGTGAAATCTTTGCAATCATATTTCTCCAGCAGATGAGTGATTTCACTTTCAGAAAGAGGCTTGAAGTTGCTAATCTGGTACCACCTCTTCTCATTTATTTTCTTCTCATCCTTTTCACGATTCATGAAAAGGTATGACATCCACTTCTGTATGTGGTTACCGGCTTCATCTTTGGAACCCTTATAATATAGAGTACATGTGCCAAAATGGTACATCATCTCTTCAAATAGATGAACCATCTCGGGGTTCTTCTCTGACAAAAAGTTCAGTTCCTCTGTCGTAGGAACATACTCCTCATACGGTAGCGAACCTGAAGGCAGGTGTGAGATGCCATCTCGTGAAGGGCGAAGCCCATCTCTCCTTTTGGAGTCATAAAAGTCCCCGTCCTGTAGTTGTATCTCTTAACTAAAGCCAGGAACAGAAAAGGGTTAGGCTTGAAGCCGTAGGATGAATTGACGACGGCATCATAGAGATTTATCTTCTTCAGCTCAGTTTCAAAATTCTCTAAAGCCCAGTGGACTAAAGTCTTCCATCTCACATTCTCCTGATTCATTAGACCATTCATCCTTGGCGTCGAATCGGTCGGATAGAATGCATTCTTGTTGGACATGAATTCGTTTATGAAAATGGGCATCCTAAACGGCATTAATATGGCTGAGTCTTCAGGTGGTATGCATCCAGGCTTCAGACCCCGAAACACTGATACATGATCCTCCGGGGCACTGAAAAATCCCTCTTTCCTGTAAATAATACGGCTTGCTTTCGCCTGCTGATATTCTGTCAAATACCAGGACATCTTTCTCGGATAGCTGGCATGCATAAGTCTCATGATTGATAAACCTCAGGAAACCTTTGGCCAGTACATAGGTTGTTTCACATCCCCCTCAAAGCAGAAACACACCTTTTCCCTGATGCCCTTCGGCTGAGATTTTTGTGCTATAGCATCTCCGAATAAGAATGCTGGTTTCTTGTGGGATACCAGATCCAGACTCTGAAAAGGTTGTCCATTCATCAAGCAGAGTAAGGTTGTGTGGTCTTGATTGGCCAACAATGATAGTCTTGCTTCAGGAAGATCAAATTGAGGGAATGTTACATGAGATAAATCATGCTTAAATGAGATACTCAAGCACCCTTCAAAATCTGCTTCTTCGCTTCGGATGTTCACTACAAGAAATGGCAGAAGACAAAGTCAGATATAGACTCTATATGGATATACTACCATGACATACTGAGTGAGTTATTCACGCTAAGTCCAGACAGATTAGGATGAAGACTAATCTATCCAGAAGATGACTCTCAGAAGTCTGCGTGAATAATTCAACATTGATATCTCTGTCAACATGTGAAAAATCACGCAGCGTCATCCTGAAAGCTGCGTAACTATTTCAACATGGACATTTCTGTCAACGTAAAAAGTCATGCAGAATCATGAGAGTCATGCTCCTTTTGCGTGGAACACAGAGCTTCGTAAACACGAAGATGTGAAGTATGGCCGACCCTAAAGAGGGAGGCATACTTTATTAATATCCTTTGCCCTAAGAAGGGGGGATATATTTCTGAAGTTTATTATTTTAAAGATCCTAAAAAGTTCTATGTGGAGTTCATCTTCATCAAACTCGTCTTCAACAGATCATGTTCTTCCATCACTTACGATGCATAGGAGCTTGCGGAACTTCCTGTCGAGGAAGTCTGTCAGTAGCGGCACGCGAAGAAGTTGCATGGGCTTTCCCCTTGGCCTGAGCATCAGCTTTCTTGGGAGCCATTTCGACTGAGAAAGGAGAAAAGGAAGTCAGGGAAGAAGGAGTTCGTCGGCGAAGAGGAAGTTCTCTTCTGAGGGTTCTCTCTTTCAAAAGCAAGTAAAGAAGGAAAGAAGTAATCTATGGCTTATTTATAGGTTCATTCTAAACGGCCCATCATAATTCGTCTCGATTTAGGAGCTTGATACGGGATCCTAACTGCACAGAATCCCAACAGTCTAATCATTTAGGGATAAATATCTCTTTGGAGCCATCTCAGCGTGACTTTAACTCATTTACATCATCTTTATTTTCAAAGTATTTCGAAAATATTTTATCATTTTTTTGAAAACTTTGAAGGGGGTTTTGTAGGCCTCAAAAATGAAGTCACACTGAGTTGATCAGAACAAGTCACGCAGAGTGATCCAAGAAGCAGCACAAAAGATACGCTAAGTTCTGCCTGGCCATCTCCTTTAGAAGTCACGCAGAGACAGCTCAGCCATACGTCAGAATCATAATGACTGACAACACAACAGTCGAGAAACGTCTCCTAGTATGCCACGTATGCACAGAATTCAAGAGATCATCGCCGTCTTTTGCGTGATTTTTGAAATCTTACTTAGCAAGACTCACTCTTCACCAAGTTGGCGTGACTTTGGGTCTTATCTTCATTTAATGCGGCTGACAATATAATCAATGTCAGAGATTCTGTGTCAGACGAAGCGTGCCAAATCAAGACAGCTGGCGGTTTGCGTGGATTCTGAACCTTCTCCTTCCTCAAGTTTGCGTGGATTTTTGAGTTATTCTTCTCAAAGCCTGCGTGAATTCTGAAGTATTCTTCTTCAAAGCTTGCGTGGATTTCGCCTTCAACGAGTCTGTGTCAACGAATCTGCGTGGATTTTTGCCTTCAGCAAGACAGCGTGGATTTCATTTCAACTGGAGTACGTGGCAGCCATGCCACCGATCTCTCTCTCGCGTGCCCAGTAACTCACACACGACTCATGCACTAATGTCATGTGTCCAACAGTTACGGGCCACGTCCAGTAACTACTCACTAATCCTGCGTGTATTTAGAGTCTGCGTGACTTTTCAAATGCACTAGTGGTGAGGTAGTTATCTTTTCAGTTACTGTTTTGACTCTATAAATAGAGTTCTTTTTTTTATTCATTGTACAGATACATTGATATCTACTGTCAAAATTTTAAGAGCTTTTCTTCTTCGCATAGTCCAAGGGATAAAGCGATCGTCTTCTAGATCGGATTCCTACAGTTGTAATTTTCCCAGATACACAACAAATAAAGATAATTTCTTTATGGAAAACAATGACGAGGGAAGATCTCCTCGTGGAAGATGCCTTCTGGGTTGTCACATCTGTTAGGTAGACTGTTTAACCGGTCGACCTGGTCAAGGCGTTGATTGGGCGGCCGTTGCTACAGGAGCTCCAGGTGAGGACTTAAGGATCCTTGGGTGTGATTGTTGGTGATTATAATTGTTCATCCAGACGACTTGATCACATGTGACCCAACACGCACGAGTGTTTAGGATAACCTGTCGTTTGAATGGTGCAGTTATATAACACGTGGGCCATAAACGGGACACTTAAATTCGGTGGCATGATCTTTTGTTTATACATGGCGCTGGCCATGATTTGGAGGGAATCTTTAGTTTGAATGAGGCGGTTATGGTGCACACACCATATATGTGGTGTTCATCCTTTTAACCGTTACCAAAGGGATTTGAGGTGATTTGGTTCGGGGCACGAACCAGTTTTTGATGATCTGGTTCGAGACACGAACCAGCTTAATGATCCAGTTCGGGGCACAAACCAGCTTGATGATCCGATTTTGGTTACAAACCAGCTTGTGATGATCCACTTCGGGGCATAAACTAGTTTGTGATGATCCGGTTCAGGACGCGAACCAGTTTGTGATAATCCGGTTCGGGGCGCGAACTGGGTGTCTTGGTGTCGAGGGTGGCTTAGCCAAGGACTCGAGCTATCTGCCTTGATGTGGAGCCTAGTTTGGCTGTTTGAGCATCATGCCCTATTGGCCGCATGCGGGCTTCGTGGATGGGAAATCACATAGTGTCTGGGCCGTATGTGATCTGGTCGCATGGAGTGGTCCAACTGTCTTTGGTTCTACAAAGGTGATGTGCCTCGGGGTACTGTGATGTTGGGACTTAGCATCCCACTGGAGGTCTTCTAGGCCTTCGTGCACTTTGGCTGAGGTGGTTTGGTCTTGATTGAGCCTGGGCAATTTCCATGCTTCTACAAGACCTATTTTAAAGTTTTCAAACTTCACAATAAGTTTGGAATACTTTAAACAAAATTATGGGCTTTTTATGGTCCTTAGGACGCCGAGGCTTCAGTTGAGTATCTGGACTCCTGATGATGTCGTCTCGTCTGGTTGCACCTTTTTTTAATGTTGCCAGGTTGGCAAGTTTCTAATTGGCACCTGCTTCGGGCTTCGATGAAATCTCGCCACGAGTTCTGTTCTTCTGTCATTTGGAGGATATTAAATTATGCCTCGAGGGAATCGAGGCATCATTCTCTTGATCATGATTATGCCTTGCCATAAATGCGTGCACGTTCTTATATAGAGGGATCATTGCCCCTGAGTCGCTTTATTTCATCCATGGCTTCAGAAAGGACTTCTTGTCATAGGTGCTTTAGGAGGTCGAGGTTGACAGAGTCCGATGTTTCTACTTCTTCTGCCATTAGGCCTATGGTGACGCTCCCTCTGCCGCCTTCCCCCGAGGCTAGGCGGAGGAGGTTAGCGGGAAAGAAGCTGGTGGTGGCTGATCGTAATCTGACCCTCCTTGGCCTCAACATGGAGGATATTATTGACCCTATGAGGGTCACGTCAGATCTGGAATCTCTTGTTCTTGACCCGAAAGAGAGGGTGACGAGGGGGGGTGGTGGAGGCTTTCCTTCGATTATTTTTGTGTTCCGACTTCCAGTCCCTTCAGGACTTAGCGAACGTCATTAGCAATTCAGACTGTTCCTCTTATTAGGTTTTTTTTTTCAGGCCTCCGTGGCCACATTTTGTACCCCCTCTCATCTTTATCAATGAAAATTTCCCTTTAGCATACTTTGTCTGGTATATCATTTAGGGATGATTGCTGTGCCATGCACAAATTATCACTGTTTGTCCTGTATTATCTGTGCTTGAGGAACTTCTATCAGGAAGGGATGTGTTTTGAGTGGAGAATGATCTCTGGCAGGATGCAATAGGGTTTAAAGGAACTTTTTATCCATGACGTACCTAAGATGGGTACGGACAACAAGGGGGAGTGGGACATGTCATCAGGGACTATGTGGGTGTAATGATGTAAGAGGGAGTTTCTTGCTCAGATGTAATGTGGACATGACAAGGCTCTGTGATATGCCATTGTTTTGAGAACGAGTAGCATGGATACCTTGCTTAGAGGTGATGTGGACGTGGCAAGTCCAATAATTATAACACTGTCTTATAGTGAGCAGCGAGAATATCTAGCTCATAAGTAATGTGGTCATGACAAGTATCCGTGATCAGGGTGCTATTTTTGGGTAAATAGCGAGAGTGTTTTTCTCAGAGGTGATGTGGACGTGGCAAATGTACATCTCTTGGTTCCGGAAGACAACTCAGAGGTGATATGGGCATGGTCATTTCCAAAGGGGAAAGTCAGAGGTGATATGGATGTGATTTTTTGATTATACTACTCCCTCGGGGGAAAGGGTAGTAGAGAATACCTTTGACTGGACTGGGGATCAATAGGTGGGATACCCTTAGGGCAGCCGGGCCGCAGAAGGATGTTTGGCAAATATTTCCGAGTGCAAGACCAAAATAATTTGCTTTATGAAGTTCATGTATCACATTTTGTCGTACCTCTGGGAGATGGTAGCCGGTACTGGTATGACTATTTTAATTGTTTAGATGTAACATTTCTTTAGAAATTTGTCGTTGATGGGCATCATCATCAGATCTCCGTTGGGATGGGCGAGTCTGTAGGCGCCGTTGGAATGCACCGACTCTACTACGTAGGGTCCCTCCTTTTTGGGTTAGAATTTTTCTACCATCTTTTATGTCAGAATCATTGGTCTTCTGACAGCCAGGACCAGATCACCAACTTGGAATTTCTTTCTCTGACTCTTTTATTGAAAGCTCCGACGATGCGTGCTTGATATAGCTCGATCCGCTGTTGAGCCTGGAGGCATTTTTCGTCTAGAGATTCCAATTCTTGGAGCCTCAGGCGATGATTGTCTTCCTCAGTGAGTTGGCTTGAGAGGGCCACACGGAGGGAGGGGATTTGGATCTCCAGTAGGAGCACTCTTCACTATCATATACGAGTGAGAATGTCATGTTGCCTATTGGAACCCAGACCGTTGTACGTTATGCCCAGAGACATTCGCCCAGCTTTTCGTCCCAGTCATGCTTGTTGGACGAGGCAAACTTCTTCAGCAGTTTGATAATCGTCTTGTTGAAAGCTTCCGCTAACCCATTCGCTGTTGGGTGATAAGGCGTTGAAGCCAAATTTTGAATCCGATATTTTTCGTAGAATTGGTAGAAGATATGGCTCACAAATTGGGGACCGTTGTCGTGGATGATGCGCTTAGAAATCTCAAAGCGGTAAATAACGTGATGCTTAATGAAAGCAATCACAATGGGCGCCTTCACTTATGTTAATGGCACAACCTCTGCCCATTTGGAGAAGTAGTCGGTTATGGCGAGGATAAATTGATGCCCTCTTGACGACGGTGGGGTTATTGGCCCGATAATGTCCTTACCCCAGGCTTCGAATGGCCAATATGTGTCACGCCCCACTCCCGTAGGAGCAATCGTCCTCGCTAAGGCGTGATGCCGCACGGGCCTAGGTTGCGCCCGTGCAAGGCTAAGTCTAGAAACGGTCGATTTAAGCTAGGCCACAGAGTCGCACAGAGTGTCCCCATTTGCAGCGAAAAGTAAATAAACACAAGTTGAAGCAAATTCAAACTCTTTATTGATTTCCAAGAAGTTTACAAGCGGCGCTAGGTCGAGTTTACAAGTCGTTCAAGCTCTCTCTATCTGAAACATAAAAGGCGTACCAAGTGGCTTATAAGATGGAATGATTCATGGCGATGTTCCGATACATTATATCCTGTATATGGTTCTTCAGCTCCTTGCAACGCTCCAAGGCTCCAGAGCTAGCTCCGCACCTTAGCACGTTCGAGGAAAGCTCCGCCCTCGACGACATTTCCTGTGTCCTGCAAGTAAACTGTGGGGTTATCAGTACATTGTTATGTACTGGTGGGGAGGCTAGCTCGCCCACAATTCTATCATTACCAAACACGTTTTATTTACTTTTGTGCACCGTCTATCATTTATTGTCTTTCTAATCTTGCCTTAGGGTCAATTTCATGGCACATATCATAACCTATCTCGTGTTGCCGAATTCAAGTGTCGCACGAAAATACATGCACGACTTACCCATACTTACCATCCGGCCTTCCCTGTCCAAAGTAAACCAAGTTAGTCAACAATTTATATAAACTTTCAATGTCGAGTGCGTGTTCCTGCCTCAGGTCCTAGCACGACGTAGGCGTATTTTCTAACTCAATTTCACGAAGTACTTTTTATCCTTTGGTGTGTTACATTTCAATCCTGTTCAGAAGGCACTTCATTTAGTTAACTTAGACTACTTTGTTTTAATGCAAGGACTTGCACGTGGATTGCCACCAGCAAAGCCCACTTAATCTATATGCACCGGTCGCTGGCACCACAAGCCATTTTGGATCCTTTCTCCTTTGGTATTTCTCAACTATCATAGGGTGCGGGCTGGACACACCCCGTTAGTCTCTTGAAATACACCGCACTTACGTCTCTTGGGTGGCCAAGCCCGCACCCAAGCAGCCCGTAAGCCCCTTTTATTCCGCCTAGGCCGGCCATGATCCTCCTTTTGATCATGCCGCGGAATCCCTTATGTCTTCCACCTCTCGTATACGAGGGGATTGTCCACGACCATTTCGTATTGTTTGTCATTTTAACTCAACGGCTGTCTCCGAGCCGTAGGCTAACCCTTAGCCATAATACGTTATCGACCAGGTTGGCATCCATGCAGCACGGATAGCAAGCCCCGTTGCACGTGCCCATCATACCTGTCGCTAACCATTCCTTTCTTTTTTATCTTTTATTCATTCTTTTTTTATCTTTTTTTTACTTGTCCGTTCGTTCATTGATTCATTCACACATTCAATCATTCATTCGTTGATTCATTCATTCACTTATTTGTTCATTCATTCTTTCATTCATACATTATACAACTCCCCGTGCGGGAGTCGCCTTGGCGACCCATCAGTCCCGAAGTCTTTCAATGTTGCTATATACTACTCGGAACGACTATGTCGATAGTCTTCCATTTCATTGTTGTAAACCATTCATTATTTCATTGTTGAACGCATAAGGGACTTGAACGTAAGCTTGTGACTTAGCACGAGCGTGGAGTGCGGTACGAGAGTTCTCACATTTTCCATGTTCTGTTCCATATTCTATACAAGCATACAAGATGGGATTATTCCCTTAGCTAGGTGCGTTGAGTCATTTATTAGCATGCGTGGTGTTATCGCCTAGCGATTCTAGCATTAGTGTCCGTATTGTTATGTGTCTAGGCTAAGCAAAGACGGGTTCATCGGAGCCACCCACCTTAGCGATGTTCGCATCGGCCGAACGATACTCCGAGCGCACCTTTGAAAGTCTAAGTCGGGATTCATCTTTGACCGGCCAATGTAAGCCTTGCATCGATTCTTCATCAGGTCGATGCCAACTCTTCGGGTCGACGGCTCGTTTGAGTCGTTGCACTTACCGTTTGAATTGGCGTTCCGATAGGGCGGAGCGGGTCATTACAATATGCCAACGTTGGATGAAGGAATTCTGAAGGCCTATGGATAAAATCTACATAGATTTGGAATTCCTTGCACTTTTTGGCATAATTTATGGTATCTGTGACCATTGTGGGCCAATAGTAGCCCATGCGATGGAAGCGATCTTGTAGTTTTGGACCCGACTGAGGCGCTCCGCAAGTTCCGTCATGTGCCTTCCATAGCGCTTGATTAGCTTCTTATTCTGATAGGCGTCGGAGCAGGAGCCCATCATATGTCCATCGTTATAGCTTTTTAGTGGCCACATCATAGTAGAATTGGAGGGATCGTCTTCTGACGGATGTCGCTTCATTTGGATCTTCTGGAAGGATCCTGTAGACTGCATAGTCGATGAGGGTGAACCTCCAATATTTGGTGTCCACATTCACCGTAGAATAACTATGGCATACTTGTAGACAACCTTTGGTGCATACCAACTCTCAGTTGGTCACCGTGACCGAGTGTTGCCCTTCGGTAGGAGTTGCCAGTGACGCTGCCAGGCCAGCGAGGGCGCCGGCTTCACTGTTCTGGATCCAGGGTACGTGTTTTATGGAGAATATAGTGAATATGGAGATTATGTTGAGCGCCTTTTGATGGTAAGGGATCAAGTCTTCATGGAGGACTTTGTACTCTCCTCGAATCTGGTTCACTGTTATTTTGGATACACCATAGGCATCTAGGTAGTCTGCTCGTACCTGTCTGGCCAGCTGAAGTCCCATAACAATGGTATTGTATTCTGCCACGTTGTTGGAACGTGGCTCCTTTAGCAAATAGGTGCGATGGATGACCAGGTTGTCGGGTGAGACGAGTACTATCCCAACTCCTGTCACCATGTTGCCCTTAGGACTTACCTGTGAGGCTCCATCGAAGAACATCTGCGAGACTGACTCGCTTATAATTGAATGCGGCTCCAGCACTTCATCCAGGATGTCGTCGTACAACTTTGATGTTTCTGGGATTGGATGTGTTGCCAAGAAGTCAGCTAGCGCTTGGCCTTTTATCACTTTCTGCGGGACGAATATAGTGCTCTGATCTCGTTGCGGAGCACGAATCGGGCTAGCAGCTGAATGACCGAGTCGGACGAGATTGGGGAAAGTTTACCAGGATTGCGGGATAATGAATTAAGATCATTTCCTCGTTATGGATTGGACTCTTTTGAAATAATGCCCAAGATGTAGTGCGTGTGTCTTGAGGAAGAATTCTATATAAGAGTCACTTGCCCCGAGACCGTAGCCCTACTGGTTTTCGATGTATCTTTTCATATTGGCTTTTGTGTGCATTTTCGTGAATGTTTTCGATGAATATTTTCATGGATTTACTTTCATTGTCTGCATATTCATATCGAATCACTGAGAGAAAGAGAAATAAATATGCTGACCAGACATTGGTGCCAATACAGGTACTAACACAGTGAATCGAGCTTGACGTTGCATGGAAGAACTCTTTCTCTCAGCAATTCACCAACAAGTGAGTGGCTTTGATCCTTCGATGATCCTTGATCATATCGTAACAAAGGATGACTTGTTATTGCATTTGGTGCTTAATAAAAGATGCCTAGTAAGAACCCAGAAAGATAAATTATCACATGGCTAGGTTTATGTTACAAATCAAAATGATGCCTTGTATGCCGTGATATGAATTGTTTAACAGGTGATGTAAAGACCCAAGTTTTGGGCGATAAGTATATCAGACTTCAGTTCGAAAGAATGGTAACACAAAATTAATAGTCCCTTGGTTGGATAAATGGGTATACGAGCCTACGGCTCAAGACAAGATGGTAAGATGGCAAGACGAAATGAGAACTACGACTTATGTGTGGGAGATGCTATTATCATGCATGTTATGTTTCTTATTAGCTAAGTTGCATTACATGCATGGTCATGGACAACTTGTGCACAAGGTAGTTCCTCGAACTGTAATCCACGGCCACAGACCCGGTTCGTCCTAGGGGAACAAGGATTGATGCCAACGTACTGGCATCGGTATGCGGGACCTTTAGTGGGGCTAGCTACCCGTACTGCATGGGGCCGCCGTTATACCACTAAGATGGTCTAAGATGGCGTGTCGCCAGTGACCTTCATATAGACAGGTGTCATAGCTAACATTGTCTTATACAGGCAAGAGTAAGTGTTATTCATAAATATACAGGGATGACTATCGACCGTGGGTAAGATTCACCAAATTGGTGAACAATATGAATTGCTTATGTTTCTAACATCAATGTGTGTTTCTTATGTCTCCTATCAAATATGAATTGTTAATGGACCTTAAGGGAAGATAGAAAGATCACAAATCAATAGTGTACATTCACATAATTTACTACTGTTGATTTATGGTGAGATTGGTTACGGCCGCTCACCAGTACATATGTGGTAATATGTTGTAATGTACTGACACTCGTCTCCACAGGGCCAGAAACCTAGTGGATAATCTTAGACGCTGAAGGCTTGCTGTCCGACTCTTTAGAAGCTTCACACTTCCTTGAAGTTTCCACTTGAAGAAGAAGGCATTTTGCTGAAGGTGGTTATTGCCACATTTTAATAAAGGGATATGATGTATGGAACAGGTTGTATCTTATTTTAATATTTTTGCAAGTTGTAGCCAAGTTTGGCATTTCATCTCGGCTGTTTGAGAGCCTTATGTTTTCTGTGCAAAGTTATCAATAAAGAGCTTATTTCAGATTCCATCTATGTTCTTCAATTTCTCTATGAACTTGCTGTGAACTCTATTCAAAATGTCTCTTTTATAAAATGTACATGAGCACGCCTTGTATAAGTGAAATTCTAGACTTGTACGACATCAGGCCTTAGCGAGGATGAACGATTCGGCATGAGTCAAAGCGAGGACGAATGATTCCCTGAATCGGGACGTGGTAGTTTGGTATCAGAGCACAACTTTACTTTCTTGGGAATTTCTTGGTTTTAAGATTTCAAAAACGACACAAGCTTTATTGCTTTTTTTTTGAAAAGCTTTGGTTTTAATGTCCCGAAATAAGATGTTCTATACAATAAGTCCATAAATATTTTATGAGACTAACAAACTTCTTTGTGTTATAGAGATGACGAAGGCGGGCACCACGAACAATGCGAGTAGCTCAAGGGCGGTAGCCTCAACCAACCCGATGGAAAGGATGTTGGCTATGATGGAAAGCCAGCAGAGGCAGAATACGAAACAATTGAAGCCCAACAGAAGCAGTTGGATACCCTGCAACAGTTGGTCCGGTCAGTGGTGGACAATGGGACTCATGGTACTCCTATCTCGAGAGAGAGCGAGATTATGGAGGCAGAGGAACCCCAGGCCGCTAAGAAAGCAAATGTCATGACCGACATTACCAAGTTCAAGAAAATCTACAATAAACCATTCAAAGGGACGGAGGAAGCCACCATTGCTATGGATTGGCTAGTTGAACTAGAGGTTCATCTTGAGGCCTTGTGTATTACTGGATCCAAGAGGATATCATGTGCAAAACTACTGCTGATTTCTAACGCATACTACTGGTGGTAAGGTCAGAAAGGATCCTTGCAGGGGTGAATAGAACGACAAAAATTACTTGGCAGATGTTTCAGGAGGCTTTTTTTGCTCAGTATTTCTCCTCAACTGAGCAGCGAGAAAAGAAGTTAGAGTTCCAAAAGCTTGAACAGGGAAACTTGACTGTGAAACAGCATGAGGCAGAGTTTTCAAGACTGTCCAAATATGCTATTACGAAGTTTACTGATGAAGGTCCAAGGCTCGTCGGTTTGAGCAGGGCCTGAGGCATGCTCTGAAAGCTCAAGTTGTGGTCCAGAAGTATAAGACTTTATAAGAATCTTATGAATACGCAAAGGAGTTAGACCCATACTTTCCTGCGACGGTGCTAGTGCAAGCGTCGGTGCAGAGTATGCATAACAACATATTGAACGATGGTGGTGGATATCAGAAGCCGAAGTTCCAGAATCACGGTGGCTATCAACAACCCAATCAGGAGGGACAATTCTGCTTAAAGTGCTACAACAGACGGCATGTTGCTAATGACTGCCATGTCTTAGAGGGAGGATGCTACAAGTGTGGTCAATTCGACCATAGATCTCGAGACTATCAAAGAGGGAAAACCCATTAGAACCCTCCGAGGTAGCAGCATCAGCAACCATACCAACAGACTCGTGGACAGGCACCATGACCCTATCAGCCGGCATATAATCAGAGGCCCGGTGCTCAGGGTCGAGTCTTTGCATTGACTCAAGAGGAGGCTCTTGCATCAGATACTATCATGACATGTATATTGTTATTTAATGGCATTCCTGCACATACTTTATTTGATTCTGGTACCACGTATAATTTTATATCTGAAGATTATGCTAAAGAACATGGAATAAAAATGTCAATGCTATATGTATATCTTAGTATTAGTACTCCATCAGGATTGGAGATGCATATGGTTACATATCTATCGGAGACAGGAAGCTATAATTGGATGTAATTGTGCTTGATATCAAGGAGTATGATATCATTCTGGGAATGGACTGGTTAAGTGCATGTTGTGCGACGATCAACTGTATGGAGAAGCGAGTTGTGTTTCGTCTACCTGGAGAAACAAAATTCTCTTACTCGGCCGGTTCATCGACGAAGGCATCGATGGTGATTTCGGCTACTACGGCCCGACGAATGTTATATTCTGGCTGCAAAGGGTACCTTACTTTTGTTCGAGACACACGCAAGAAAGGTGCAACTCAACTAACACTGAAGTCGTGGCATGATTTCTTGATATGTTTTCCGACGAGATACCCGAAATGTCTCCGGACCGAGAGATCGAGTTTACTATCAATACATTTTCAGATACTCGTCCGATCTCAAGGGCCCCGTATAGGATGGTGACTACGGAATTAAAGGTGTAGTACCCCGTCCCGCTCAGTCAATCGGAGGAATCGGAATGCCGACGACGTTCGAACTTAGCCTTACAACGCTGTTCGAAGACATCGCTCGGTCGAGGCGACCCCTCGCTTAGGTGGGGTAGTTTCGGTGAACTTGCCTCATCTTAGCCTTCACAGAATAAATCGTATGTTTTCAACTTACACAAGTAGGCTTAATAATAAAAGAGACGAATTCACATAGCTAAAGGGAGTAATCCCGAAGGGTCGAATTGAGTTAGAATATGAAAAGGTCCAACGGTTGGCTTAGAGTTGGTGCACGACGTGCTTTGAAAATGACACTCGATCCTTCGTCCCGTGGCTTGGGAGAAGGAAAAGTTGGTCTTTGACACAAACTATGAATTAGCCTAAGTCATAGGCGTCGCCCGCGTAAATGCTCGATAAAGCATGCACACTTCCACGATGCAAGGCTGACATAGCCTTTGCTCGTCCCTTGGGTTAAGTTGTAGGCTTAATTAAGTTAGGCAAAAGTGATGGTGGTCGACCTAAGTCATTCCAAGCACGGTCCTATGAGTTCTACGGCTGGGTATAACCACATAGTCTTACGGTCTCAAGGCCCGTCATATAGAGTATGATTTGGACGGTGGTGTTGTATAGAGTTCAAGTTGGTTTAAGACACGATGTCACGAACTTAGTATTTTAAGGCACGGGCCACAGTTGAATCATTGAGTTTGGAAAAAGTGCCTCAAATAGTTGTTCTTGAGTTGAATGAAATTATAGGGCAAGAAAGAAGAATGCTCGCGACTGGGTCGTCGAGGCAAGGTCTTAAATGTGAGAAGTATTGAACTTGGCCCTGAAAGAGATGGTAACACTAGAAGTAGATTGACTGTGTGAGACGTCAGTTTGAGTCGAGTCTTGCATGGTCATGGACAACTTGTCGACAAGGTAGAGTTTCCCCGAACGGCAAGCCAGGGCCACGGGACCGTTGCGGCCAAGAAAGGAAACAATTACATAAGCTGTGCTGGGCACGAGTTAGGCGGGGACTTGCAGCGGGGCTCGCTACTCGCGCTGAAAGGGCCCCGTCTAACAAAAGCTAAAGGAGTCCACGATGGCTCTGGGAGTCAGTGACCAAATTCATAAAGATGAGTTGGTATGGCGGCAACCCGCATGTGTGCCTTTGGATTGAGTTGAGTTAAATGTGTGTGTACAATTAGAACACAATATTGGGCCTAAGATTTGGTTGCAACGTAGGCGACGTACTTCGGCACAAGATGTGGCGTCGAGTCTTATGTTGTCGGCATATAAGTTGCATAGTAATTATTGAGTTGTCTTGAATTTAAGTCAGAAAATGCCGCAAGGCAAAGTCGGTCGAGTGACACTTAGCCACAAGTCTTGATTTGGGTCAGTTGGTGATCAAAGTAGCAAGGGCCGCGAGGCGGTGATATGGTTTAGTCATCCTGAGTTGCGAGGCACGGCACGATGGATTCCTAGCACGATCACATAGAAATGGAGCCTCATCGAGTAGTTGCGTCTCTGATTATATGCCGAAAGGCAAGCACGACTTGATAGGTTAACGTTGTTGGTGTAAGCATGGGATGGTCTAGAGACACAGAATAGGCCAAGACGTCTGTCCTAAAACTAATCCTAAGATAAGAGTAGAAAGACAATCATAAAGGGACTATATTGAAAAAATAAATCAAACGTGTTAGTTTTGTATGGGTGGGCGAGGAGCTCATTCCATCAGTACAGTTGAGTACTGACACCCACATAGTTTTCATGTGCAGGCACAGGTAGAAGCTCGTGGCGTGGAGCTCGCTTGGACGTATCGAGGTATGGAGTTCCTTGGTGATTCAAAGCTTGCGACCGCATGGAGTCAAGACTTATACGAGACATAATGTATGGACGTCGCCTTCCAAAACATCCGCTGGTTCATGATATGTATTGAGAGATGAGAGAGAGCTGAGTGACTTGTAACGTGAGATGAGTGAGCTTGAGAGACTTCTAATCTTGGCCTTGCGCCCCATTGTAACCTTTGTTTCAATATCAATAAAAGAGTGTTTTGCAATGACTTGTGTTTTGCTTTCAAATTTCTGCTGTTGTTTCAATGTCTCTACTTGGGACTTCTGTGCGACGACCCCGTCGCAGCCGCTGTAATCGATCGTTTTAGAACCCGCCTTGCACGAGCGTAATCTAGCCTCGTACGACATCACGCCTTAGTGAGGACGATCGCTCATACGGGAGCGAGGCATGACATAATGGTATCAGAGCACGGCTTTACGTCCTTGGACTATCGATTGAATTCTTTAACTCCGTTGTTTCTGCAAACTCTGAATTGTTGCTTCCGTATGTTGATAATGTTGGTGTGCTCTCTCTCAAATGTCCCACGGGATGTCCATACAATAAGTCTATCTATTTTACAAAATGTAGGAGAACAGTTTTTGACAAGAAACAAAAAGATGGTTTATGTAAGCATGGTTGGCTAAGTCGGGCTGGGCATATATATCAAAGTTGCGTCGACCTTAGAAAAGTCGAGTGCGGGAATTGAATAGTGTCGAACAAGAATGAGTTGAACTCGATTGAGTAAAAGTGAGATGACTATCTATAGGGGTACTATCGAGCGACGATAACGTCGGTGCGATATACATGAGCGTGCATGGAATTAGAGAAATAGTTCAAACGGGATTCGAAAAAGTCGATTTTGATTCGAATGATAGTTTTGGAGATTTGTTGAATGACTTCATTCCTGAGTGGTGTATGCGATAGCCTCAGGAATATCGATCGATCGATTGAGGATGCGGAGTGTCGATGACTCTATCAACAAGCGTCGCGTTATGCAAAGCCGTAGATTGAGTATTGCTGAATAAGTTGTAGTCTTAAGATTTGACAAGTTGATTCGAACAACCTAGAAATTGATGCACACAGAACGGGCACGAGATTGAGGGTTGTGCGAGTATAAAACGTGAAAATGATCGAGTAGGTAAAACTGAATCAAGGAAAAAGTTAGGGTGTGCAAATGGATGACTTGATCGAGGAAATTGATATGGATCGGATATAAAAAGTTAGCACGACAGGTAGATAGCGTGCATGAAAGGTTTCATTTTGAAGTTACACGAATGACTCTAAGGATTGGATTGAATGTTGCTCGAAGATTTGAGTTAGCAAAGGAACGATGCGAATCGAGGAAATATGTTGGTCGATGATTTAAAAATAGAAGGATGAACGATATGCGAATTTGGGTTTGAGGAAATTGATGTTGTGAATGATTCGAGGGATAATGATTGAACTTGAATTTGAATGTCGAGGAGATTATCCAGTCGGACGATAGCATCATTCGCACGGCTCAAAATTGGTTGCAAAAGAAGATCGTCAGGTTACGCATATCATCGATAGTATTAAGACGTATCGAAAATCGATATGCGATAACTCGGGAGTACTCCAACTCGGTGAATGATGATCGTGCAAGTGTTATCATTCTGACGGATGCTATACTTAGGATTTTGATTGAAATAAATGTGGATGAAAACAAAAGTGTCTTGATGGTTACGTTGATAACCACAACGTCGACGATCTTGTCTTGTGCGAGCGCAACTCTAGCCTCGCGCATGCGTCACGTCAGATTTGGGTCGATCGTCTCGCGTAAGCGCTGACATGGTGATTCATGTCGCAGGAATGATCGAACTCGAGAAATCAGGACGCGACAACTTTGATTGTCTTGACTTGTTGGTTTGATGCGAAGGAAAATTTGAGGATGTTTGGACTTGCGATTGATGATTGAGTAAACTTGAGGATTGAGTAGGTCCAATTCACGCATCGAAAATGAATTAGTCTAGACTCAAAACAAGAGTTATGTCCCGATGAGAATGATTATTCCACGGGACCGTTGCATGATGATTTCGTGCCCACCATGGATAATCGGACTCGCATAAGATCGGAGCGTGGCATATTGTTGAGTCAAACAACCTTGTGATCAATTACGTGAATTGGAGTAGATGACTTAGGGAATGTGGAATGTAAAATTTTGGTTAGCGACGAATTATGTCATAGCATGCTTGATTTAAGAAGGATTGATAGGCGAACTATATCGAACATGTTTGAAGGGATAGACTATGCAAGATGGTTTGTTGAACGAGAAATATTGATATGTCGTAGAATTGGTTGAACGTAAGTTGTCATAGGATGGCTTTGCTGAATGACTCGGACCCGTGCGACGAATGTTGGGATGTGTGTAGGAAATCTATGCTTGATGTTTAGAAATTGGAGTGATGCGAGCTTGGGTAGAAAATCCAGTGCTATCAACTTGGTCTGACCTTAGGATGGAGTCAGTGTTGATATCGTTGTTTGGAAACTATGATTCCAATACTAACGGATGACCTTACCCCGAAGACATAGCCTAGCGGTTAGGCAGACGTTCTGGCACGAGGAGCGATAGGAATGGTGGAGACACCACTCGTGAGTCTCGGCTAACATGCAGTATATCAGGGACGCCCGAATATGTGCACGATTCGACTTGAGTGGTGATGGCGGATTCTCTATTACGAGACTTGACTAAAATGCATGTATTTTAGGGATACTTGGAATATGTGCACGATCCAACTAAGTGATACGTTGAATCAAGTGAGACTTGAGGAACGGGAAAGTGTAGAAGATTTTGAAATTGTGTTTCAAGAAAAAGATGGATGGTAGCACGAGCGTGGCTCGAAATTGGGAAACGCATAGGAGTAGTGTGTGCGAGAGTCCTTGAATGTTGAATTGAGTTATAAGTCGATAAGTGTACTCAGTTAGTTTCGAGGTCGAAACTTATTCTGAGTGGTGTATGATGTAATGCCCCGTCCCGCTCAGTCAATCGGAGGAATCGGAACGCCGACGGCGTTCGAACTTAGCCTTACAACGGCTGTTCGAAGACATCGCTCGGTCGAGGGGACTCCTCGCTCAGGTGGGGTAGTTTCAGTGAACTTGCCTCATCTTAGCCTTCACATAATACATCACATATTTTCAACTTGCACAAGTAGGCTTAATAATAAAAGAGACGAATCTACATAGCTAAAAGGGAGTAATCCCGAAGGGTCGAATTGAGTTAGAAAATGAAAAGGTCCAACGGTTGGTTTAGAGTTGGTGCACGGCGTGCTTTGAAAATGACACTCGGTCTTTTGTCCCGTGGCTTGGGAGAAGGAAAAGTTGGTCTTCGACACAAACTATGAATTAGCCTAAGTCATAGGCGTCGTCCGCGTAAATGCTCGATAAAGCATGCACGCTTCCACGATGCAAGGCTTGACATAGCCTTTGCTCGTCCCTTGGGTTAAGTTGTAGGCTTAATTAAGTTAGGCAAAAGTGATGGTGGTCGACCTAAGTCATTCCAAGCACGGTCCTATGAGTTCTACTGCTGGGTATAACCATATAGTCTTACGGTCACAAGGCCCATCATATAGAGTATGATTTGGACGGTGGTGTTGTATAGAGTTCAAGTTGGTTTAAGACACGATGTCACGAACTTAGTGTTTTAAAGCACGGGCCACGGTTGAATCATTGAGTTTGGAAAAGTGCTTCAAATAGTTGTTCTTGAGTTGAATGAAATGATAGGACAAGAAAGAAGAATGCTCGCGACTGGGTCGTCGAGGCAAGGTCTCAAATGTGAGAAGTATTGAACTTGGCCCTGAAAGAGATGGTAACACTAGAAGTAGATTGACTGTGTGAGACATCAGTTTGAGTCGAGTCTTGCATGGTCACAGATAACTTGTCGACAAGGTAGAGTTTCCCCGAACGGCAACCTGGGGCCACGGGATCGTTGCGGCCAAGAAAGGAAACAATTACATAAGCTGTGCTGGACACGAGTTAGGCGGGGACTTGCAGCGGGGCTCGCTACTCGCGCTGAAAGGGCCCCGTCTAACAAAAGCTAAAGGAGTCCACGATGGCTCTGGGAGTCAGTGACCAAATTCATATAGATAAGTCGGCATGGCGGCAACCCGCATGTGTGCCTTTGGATTGAGTTGAGTTGAATGTGTGTGTACAGTTAGAACACAATGTTGGGCCTAAGATTTGGTTGCAACGTAAGCGACGTGCTTCGGCACGAGATGTGGCATCGAGTATTATGTTGTCGGCATATAAGTTGCATAGTAATCATTGAGTTGTCTTGAGTTTAAGTCAGGAAATATCGTAAGGCAAAGTCGGTCGAGTGACACTTAGCTACAAGTCTTGATTTGGGTGAGTTGGTGATCAAAGTAGCAAGGGCCACGAGGCGGCGATATGGTTTAGTCACCCTGAGTTACGAGGTACGACACGATGGATTCCTAGCACGATCACATGAAAATGGAGCCTCATCGCGTAGTTGCGCCTCTGATTATGTGCCGAAAGGCAAGCATGACTTGATAGGTTAATATTGTTGGTGCAAGCACGAAATGGTCTAGAGACACAAATAGGCCAAGGCGTCTGTCCTAAAACTAATCCTAAGGAAAGAGTAGAAAGACAATCATAAAGGGACTATGTTGCACAAAGTAAATCAAATGTGTTGGTTTTATATGGGTGGGCGAGGAGCTCATTCCACCAGTACAGTTGAGTACTAACACCGACATAGTTTTCATGTGCAGGCATAGGTAGAAGCTCGTAGCGCGGAGCTCGTTTGGATGCGTCGAGGCACGAAGTTCCTTGGCGATTCGAAACGTGCGACCGCATGGAGTCAAGACTTATACGGGACATAATGTATGGACGTCGCCTTCCAAAGCATCCGCTGGTTCAAGACATGTATTGAGAGATGAGAGAGAGAGCTGAGTGACTTGTAATGTGAGATGAGTGAGCTTGAGAGACTTGTAATCTTGGCCTGGCGCCCTATTGTAACCTTTGTTTCAATATCAATAAAAGAGTGTTTTGCAATGACATGTGTTTTGCTTTCAAATTTCTGCTACTGTTTCAATGTCTCTGCTTGGGACTTCTGTGCGACGACCCCGTCGCAGCCGCTGTAATCGACCGTTATGGAACCTGCCTTGCCCGAACGCAATCTAGTCTCGTACGGCATCACGCCTTAGCGAGGACGATCGCTCATACTGGATCGGGGCGTGACAAAAGGAACTCAAAGTGCAACTATAGAAATTGTTGGACAGGGGATACATTAGACCTAGTGTGTCTCCATGGGGTGCTTCGATGCTATTCGTAAAGAGATGAATCGATGCAGCTGCGCATCGACTATCGCGAGCTAAACAAAGTTATAATTCGGGATAAGTACCCGTTTCCTCGGATAGACGACCTCTTCGATCAACTGCAAGGGGCGTCTGTATTTTCAAAGATTGATCTTCATTCAGGCTATCATAAATTGAAGATCAAGTTTGTGGTCGTGTTCATCGATGTCCCGAAGTCTGCATGCTAAACAAAGTTACAAGCCAGATGATGTCCCGAAGTCTGCATTGCAAACTAGATATGGACGTTATAAATTTTTGGTCATGCCCCTTCGGACTAACCAATGCTTCTGCCGCCTTCATGGATATGATGAACAGAGTCTTCCGACCCTTTTTGGATAAATTTATGGTTGTGTTCATCGATGATATCTTAATCTACTCGAAAAGCAGAGAAGACCATTCGACACATTTGAGAACGATACTGTAGACCCTATGGGAAAATAAGCTCTATGCCAAATTGAGTAAATATGAATTTTGGATGAGTAGCGTGTCGTTTCTAGGGCACGTTATCTCGGCGAAAGGTGTGTCCGTTGACCCAAAGAAAATTGAAGCTGTTGTGGATTGGAAACAACCTACATCGGTGAGCGAGATCCGAAGTTTCCTCGGCTTGGCAGGCTACTACAGGAAGTTTGTCAAGGATTTTTCGAAAGTGGTAGCGCCTTTGACTCGGCTAACCCAAAAAGGACTAGTATTTGATTGGACTGATGAGTGCGAGGCTAGATTTCAAAATTTGAAGCAATGTCTCATGTCAGCTCCAATACTTGCACTTCCAGACGGCGTCGAGGGATTTCAGATATATAGCGATACGTCCAAATTGGATTTGGAATGTGTATTGAGTCAGATAGGGAAAGTGATATCTTATGCCCCTAGACAGCTTAAGCCGCACGAGAAAAATTATGCAATGCATGATTTGGAATTGGCAGCGATAGTGTTTGCTTTAAAATTTTTGCGGCATTACTTGTATGGAGTGACTTGAGAGATCTTCACTGATCAAAAGAGCCTGAAGTACATATTCACTCAAAATGATTTGAATTTGCGATAAAGACGACGGTTGGAACTCATAAAAGATTACGATTTGACGATCGCGTCTACCCCAGGGAAGAGCAATGTGGTGGCAGATGCGTTGAGTCGAAACTTCGTAGGATTTGTTGGCCCATTAAGCCTTGGTTAAACCGATTTCGATAATTGACTTTAAACTCTGAACTTGATATGAAAAGAAATCGAAGATCGCAGATTTCATCTCCACTGAATTTTTCATATTTATTCTGTATTTTTCTTTTATTGAGTCTAGATTATATTGTGAGTCTAGATCACTGGCATTTAGAAGTTCTATCTTAAAACCAATCATTGATTCATTTTATGACCTAAACCAAAACCACATCCAAAGGTGTAAACCAAATCAGGTTGACCAGGATCCCTGGTAACCGAACTCGGCCAGATTTTTTCCCGAACTCGGACCGAACTCAGTCTCCTGGGATTTCTCATGGTCAGCATCTTTTCCTATTCTTTTGGATCACCAACGTTCAAAATTATGAACGTTAGCCTACCGAGTTCTGTCCGAGAAAATCCTATAAAAAGAGAAGAAATTCCTATTTCTATTCACTCATTTAATCTTCATCTTCTCTATCTATTCCTAAGCTTTCTATTCTATTTACAAAACTTCAATCTTCAAATTTCCAAGACAACTCCGATCCTTCTAGTGCCGGTAGTTTTCGATTAGGAGTATTCGAGTTGTACAAAGCTTGGTGTATAAAAGCTTTTCTCAGAAAGGTGTTGTTGAAGTTTGATCGTGGGCTTCGGATAAAAATACGACGGTGTTGAAGTTGGCGTGTTCTTCGAAGTAAAGCACGCGGTGTAATCTCTATTCAAAATAGTGGATTATAGCGAGCAAGAGTTCTCGGGAACTGGACTAGTCCTCTCAGAGAAAAACCAGTATAAACCTGCTGTGTCTGCGTATTGCTTTCTTGCCTCCACTATTTACTGCTTTACTTGTATTTAAGTTTATTTAATCATTTGCTTCACCTGCTTAGAATTTTTAATTGGTAATTATTTTCTGCTGCACTCTATTCACCCCTTCTAGAGGTGCCATCGATCCTACAATTGGTATGAGAGCATAGTTTATCTCTAGTTGGATTAAAACTCGTTGAGATATGGCATCCCTATATCCAAGCAATGGTGAAGGTTAATGAACAAATAGGCCACCCCTATTTGATGGCACAAACTACACGTATTGGAAGACACGTATGAGCTTTTTTCTCAAGTCTCTTGATTTTGATTTATGGTCGATTATCAGGAATGGATATAAGAAACCACTACCTATTATGGTAGAGGGTGTTCTCTTGGAAAAACCATTCGACAGATATACCGACAATGAAAAGAAACAAGCTAGTCTTGATGCAAAAGCCATCAATGCTTTATTTTGTACTGTAGATAAAACTGAGTTCAATAGAGTTTCTACATGTGTCATGTCTCACGAGGTTTGGAAAATTCTTGAGGTTACTCATGAAGGTATTTCATAAGTGAAGGAATCCAAAATCTCATGACTAACACAAGAGTATGAGACCTTCAAAGTGAAGCCTAATGAGACTATCATAAATATGTTTACTCGGTTCCTAGACATTGTTAATCCTCTATCTTCCCTTGGAAAGAATAGAACAATCATGAGAAGATTTGAAAGGTGCTTTGCGGGCTAACCAAGAACTGGAATCCTAAAGCGACGACCATTATTAAAGAAAATGATCTCACAATCATGACTCTTGAAACCCTTATGGGAAAGCTTATGACGCATGAGCTAGACCTTAAATATTTTAAAGAGTCAGCTCCAAAAGAGAAGGCGATAGCATTCAAAGCTAACCACAAGACAGCCTTCGACGATGAAAGTGAGACAAACTGCTCAGACAATGAACATATGGCCCTCATGACAAGAAACTTTAGAAGATTTCTTAGATATGAGAAGTCGAACAAGAAGAAGAAAGATTCTAGAGACAATGAAGAACCTATATGCTTCAGCTATAAAAGAATATGTCATATCAAGATAGACTGTCCTGTCATAAGGAAGGAAAGAAGGCATGATCAGACAAGCAAGAGAAGGTCTTCTACTAGAAACTATGCCAACACTAGCATCTGGTGTGCAAGCGAAGCTAGTGATTCTAAAAAAAAAGAGAAGCAACGCAACACAGGGAACCTATGCTTCATGGCTACTGATGCTAAGGTTGACCTTCCTCCTCCCACTAGAAGCAAGTGGATACTCGATAGTGGTTGCTCCAGGCACATGACAGGTGATAACAAATTGTTTGTAACTCTATCGATAAAGAAAGAAGGCTATGTCTCCTTTGAGAATAATCTTAAATGAAATATAATTGGAATTGGCGACGTAGGTACTTCTCCGTTACCTATTATTAAAGATGTATGTTTAGTAACAGAATTTAAACATAACCTACTAAGTATTAGTCAACTAACTGATCATGGTTATAGAATTAATTTTGTTAAAAATAAATGTTATGTTTATGATAAATCTTCCTGAATAACTTCCTTTGAGGGAATAAGAGAGGACAACATATATGTACTATATTTGTCAGAGAAGACTAACATTACAGGAAAGTGTTTGTTCACAACTCAAGACGAAAGCTGGATTTGGCATATGCGTCTTGGACATGCAAACATGGACACTATTGCAAGGTTGTCCACCAAGAAACTAGTAAGAGGCTTACCTGAAATAACTTTCAAGAAAGACATGGTCTGTGTCGAATGTGAAATAAAAAAGGCATCTAGATCATCTTTCAAATCAATAAACGCTGTAGGTACCTCTAGACCCTTGCAATTACTTCATATGGACTTATTTGGACCAAGTAGAGTCGCTAGTATTGACCGTAAGCTATATGCTTATGTGATAGTTGATGACTATTTACGATATACTTGGATTTACTTTCTAGCAAATAAAAATAAGGCCTTTTCTGAATTTGTATCTTTTTGTAAAAATATGCAAAATGAGAAAGGATTCATGATTACTCGGATACGAAGTGATGATGGAGGAGAATTCGATAACCATGAGTTTAAATCAATTTGTGATTCAAATGGGCTATCACATGAATTCTCTTGCCCCAGAACTCCTCAACAGAATGACATTATGGAGAGGAAGCATAGAACTCTTGGCAATATAGCCAGAGTTATGCTTAACCAGTATAATTTTCCAAAGTATTTTTGGGCAGAAGCTGTTTATACAATATGCCATCTTCTGAATAGAGTTTTGATTAGACCCATCTCTAAAAAGACTCCTTATGAATTATGGTTTAATAGAACTCCTAACATCAGCTATTTCAAGGTCTTTGGTAGCAGATATTTTATTTTGAATACAAAAGACAACTTAGGAAAATTCGACGAAAAAGTTGATAAGGGCATATTCTTGGGTTATGCGGCAAAAAGTAAAGGATACAAAGTATTCAACAAGAGGTCACTTATTGTTGAAGAGTCAATAAATGTCAAATTTGATGAGCTGAACAATCAAGACAATGATGATAGTGATAATGAAGAAGAGAAAACTCCTACCAATAGAACATCAGATGATACCCCACCATCCACGTCTTATCTGGAAAGTCTGCCAAAATGAATGCGGTTTACGCCAGACCATCCTGAAGAACTGGTAATAGGTGATGTATGAACTCTATCAATTTCTGTTTATGTTAGTATTTTTATTTTCAGCACTGTGCATTCTCTTATTTATATTCATCTTTATTCTGTACTAGGTTTACTATCAATTTGCTTCAGTCATTTTGTTTATATGACAAAATTGGGGAGTAATATAATAGATACTTAAAATTGCATTAAATGTTGCTTACTAAAATCTGTTTGGAGATCTTGTTGTTTTTCTAGACTTTTACAGATATTCAGCCGACATATTTTGTTACGGGAGAGTAACAAGACTTGACGTACATTACGGGGGAGCAACTATATTGTGTACGCTCGATGGCACCTCTAGAGGGGGATGAATAGAGTGCAGCGGAAAATAATTGCCACATAAAAATTATCTAAGTAGGTGAAGCAGAAATATAAATGTAAATGCAAGTAAAGCAATTAAGTAGTGGAGGCAAAAAAGCAATACGCAGAGACAACATGTCTATACTGGTTTCCCTCTGAGAGGACTAGTCCAGTTCGCGAGAACTCTTGCTTGCTATAATCCACTATTTTGAATAGAGATTACACCGCGTGCTTTACTCCGAAGGACACGCCAACTTCAACTCGAATACTCCTAATCGGAAACCACCGCCACTAGAAGATAGGAGTTGTCTTGGGGATTTGAAGATTGAAGCTCTGTAACTTGAATAGAAAGCTTAGGAATGTATAGAGAAGATGAAGAATGAATGAGTGAATAGAAATGAGAATTTCTTCTCTTTTTATAGGTAATTTTGAGATAGAGTTCGGGCAGAACTCGGTAGGCTAACGTTCATATTTTTGAACGTTGGTGATCCAAAATAATAGGGAAAGCTGCTGACCAGGAGTGATTCCAGGTGACCGAGTTTGGTTCGAGTTCGGGCAGAACTCTGGCCGAGTTCGGTTACCAGGAATTCTGGTCAACCTGAGTTGGTTTAGGCTTTTGGATGTGGGTTTAATTTGAGTTTGATTTGGGTCAGAAAAATGGATCAAGGATAGGTTTTAAATGGATCAAGGATAGGTTTTAGGAATAAACTTCTAAATGCCAGTGATCCCAACTCACAAAATAATCTAGACTCAATAAAAGAAAAATACATAATAAATATGAAAAGTCAGCAAAGACGAAATCTGCGCACTTGTTTCTTTTTTATATCAAGTTCGGAGTTTAAGTCAATTATCGAAATCGGTTTGACTATAGCTTAATGGGCCAACATATTATACCAATATTGATGGCCAAAGCTACTACCGTACCCTCAGAACCATATCAAGTCTACTTCCAAATCGAGCTGAACATATTCCTAAGTATCAATCGTAGTTTTGTCAAATTATCAAAATGAGGAAGATTGTTGACCCATCAAGCCATGGTCAAACTGATTTCGATAATTGACTTAAAACTCCGAACTTGATATGAAAAGAAATCAAAGATCACAGATTCCATCTCCACTGAATTTTTTATATTTATTCTGTATTTTTCTTTTATTGAGTCTAGATTATATTGTGAGTCAGGATCACTGGCATTTAGAAGTTCTATCCTAAAACCAATCCTTGATCCATTTCCTGACCTAAACCAAACCTACATCCAAAAGCCTAAACCAAATCAGGTTGACCAGGATCCCTGGTAACCGAACTCGGCCAGAGTTCTGCCCGAACTTGGTCCCCTGGGATTTCTCATGGTCAGTAGCTTTTTCTATTCTTTTGGGTCACCAACGTTCAAAATTATGAACGTTAGCCTACCGAGTTCTGCCCGAACTCTGTCTTAGAAAATCCTATAAAAAGAGAAGAAATTCCCATTTCTATTCACTCGTTCAATCTTCATCTTCTCTATCTATTCCTAAGCTTTCTATTCTATTTACGAAGCTTTAATCTTCAAATTTCCAAGACAACTCTGATCCTTCTAGTGCCGGTGGTTTTCGATTAGGATATTCGAGTTGTACAAAGCTCGGCGTATAAAAGCTTTTCTCAGAAAGGTACTGTTGAAGTTTGATCGTGGGCTTCGGATAAAAATACGACAGTGTTGAAGTTGACGTGTTCTTCGGAGTAAAGCACGCGGTGTAATCTATATTCAAAATAGTGGACTATAGCGAGCAAGAGTTCTCGTGAACTGGACTAGTCCTCTCAGAGGGAAACCAGTATAAACCTACTGTGTTCGCGTATTTGCTTTCTTGCCTCCACTATTTACTGCTTTACTTGCATTTAAGTTTGTTTAATCATTTGCTTCACATGCTTAGAATTTTTAATTGGTAATTATTTTCTGCTGCACTCTATTCACCCCTTCTAGAGGTGCCATCGATCCTACAGTATCAAATAGTTTTGACAAACGGATATTGGAAGAGTTAGAGAGCACGGGAATTGTTCTCCAAATTCGTGGCCGAAATGCACAATTGGGTCAACTTAAACTTGAGGCATGTTTGTTGGAAAGGATTAAGTCTGCATAGAGGATTGATGAGTTCTTGATAATGATTGGCAAAATGATAGAAAAGGGTGAAGCAGGTGACTTCACTAGGAACAAGTATGGTTCGTTGCGACTAAAAGGGTGGCTATGTGACTCGAAGGATGAAGAACTCCAGAAAAAAATCTTGATGGAGGCTCAGTACGCCAAGTATTCGTTGTACTCGGGAAGTACAAAAATGTATAAAGATTTGCGTACGACCTTTTGGTGGTACGGTATGAAACAAGATGTAGCCCTCCTTATCTCACGATGATTGGCTTGTCAGCGAGTCAAGGCGGAATACCAGAGGCCTGGCGGGGTGATGCAGAACCTCGCCATCCCAGAATGGAAATGGGATCATATAACAATTGATTTTATAGTTGGCTCACCGAAGACACATCGAGGGAATGATGCGATTTGGGTCATTGTTGATCGATAAACAAAGTCGGCACATTTTATCGCAATCAAAATTTCTTGGAGCATCGATCGGTTAGCCCAGCTATACTTGGATGAAATCATTCGATTACATGGGGTGGCATTATCAATAGTGTCGGATCGGGATAGAAGATTCGTGTCACAATTTTGGTGCCGCTTACACTCGGCTATGGGAATGAAATTGAAATTCAGTTATGTATACCATGCACAAACTGATGGCCACACCGAGAGGGTGAATCAGATCCTTGAGGACATGCTACGACTGTATGCAATAGATTTAAAAACCAGATGGGATACTTACTTGCCGCTAGCAAAGTTTGTCTACAATAACAATTATCAGTCGAGCATACAGATGGTACCGTATGAAGCATTATACGGGTGAAAATGTCGGTCTCTGATTTATTAGGATGAAGTTGGTTAATGACAAGTACTTGGTCCGGAAATGGTGGAGCATGCCATCGAGAAGATCCGCATGATTCGAGAGAAATTACTTGTGGCACAAAGTCGGCAGAATGGTTATGCAGATACTCATCGACGACCATTAGAATTCATGGTGGGTGACCATATATTTTTGAAAGTGTCACCGATGCAAGAATTTTTGCGATTCGGTGCGAAGGGAAAGCTAAGTCCGAGATTGGTTGGCCCGTTTGAAATCCTTAAGCGAGTCGGCCAGGTTGCCTATCAGATCGTGTTACCACTGACACTGGCTGAAGTGTACGATATCTTCCATGTTTCCCAACTAAGAACGTATGTGCATGATCCAAGTCATGTGTTAGACTTCGGTCGGTTGGGATTACAAGCTGAATTGTCTTATGTTGAGGAGTCCGTGCAGATTTTGGATAGAAAGGATAAAGTTTTGCGGAACCGAGTTGTTCCCTTGGTTCGAGTGCTTTGACAGAATCATTCCATCGAGGAGTCGACTTGGAAGCTTGAAATAGATATGAAAGAAAAGCTTCCTTTGTTATTCGATTTCGGTGGGTTTGTCTTTAAGTTTTGGGGATGAAACTTTTTGTTACTGTATTAATATGTAGTGCCCTGATCCCGTTGTAGAGCACGGATCGGGCTAGCAGCCGAATGGCCAAGTCGGATGAAATTGGGAAAACTTTACCAGGATTGCGGGATAATGAATTGAGATCCTTTCCTCGTTGTGGATTGCACTCTTTTGAAATGATGCCCAAGATGTAGTGGCACGCGTCTTGGGGGAAGAATTCTATGTAAGAGTCGCTTGCTCTGAGACCGTAGCCCTGCTGGTTTTTGATGTCGCTTTCGCTGTTTGCTTTTGTGTGCATTTTTGTGAATGTTTTCGATGAATATTTTTATGGATTTACTTTCACTATCTGTGCATTCATATCGAATCACTGAGAGAAAGAGAAAAAAGTTTGTTGACCAGATGTTGGTGCCAATACAGGTACTAACGCAGTGAACCGAGCTTGACGTTGCCTGGAAGACCTCTTTGTCTCGGCAATTCACCAACAAGTGAGTGGCTTTGATCCTTCGACGATCCTTGATCATCTCGCGTAACAAAGGATGACTTATTATTGCGTTTGGTGCTTAATAAAAGATGCCTAGTAAGAACCCAGAAAGATAATAAAAGATAAATTATCATATGGCTAGATTTATGTTGTAAATCAAAATGATGCCTTGTATGTTACGATATGAATTGTTTAACAGGTGACGCAAAGACCCAAGTATTAGGCGGTAAGTATATCGAACTTCAGTTTGAAAGAATGGTAACACAAAATGAATAGTCCCTTGTTTGGATAAATGGGTATGCGAGCCTACGACTCAAGACAAGATGGTAAGATGCAAAGTTGGCAAGACAAAATGAGAACTACGACTTATGTGTTGGAGATGCTATTATCATGCATGTCATATTTCTTATTAGCTAAGTTGCATTACGTGCATGGTCATGAACAACTTGTCCACAAGGCAGTTCCTCGAACGATAATCTGTAGCCACGGACCTGGTTTGTCCTAGGGGAACAAGGATTTATGCTGACGTACTGACATCGGTATGTAGGACCTTCAGTGGGGCTAGCTATCCGTACTGCAAGGGGCACCGTTATACTCATAAGACGGTCCAAGATTACGTGTTGTCAGTGACCTTCATATAGACAGGTGTCATAGCTAACAATGTCTTATGCAGACAAGAGTAAGTGTTATTCATAAATACATAGGGATGGCTATCGACCGTGAGTAAGATTCACCAAATTGGTGAACAATATGAATGTCTTATGTTAGAACAATATGAATTGCTTATGTTTCTAACATCAATGTGTGCTTCTTATGTCTCATATCAAATATGAATTATTAATGGACCCTAAGGCAAGATAGAAAGATCATAAATCAATAGTGTACATTCACATAATTTACTACTGTTGATTTATGGTGAGATTGGTTACGGCCGTTCACTAGTACATTTGTGCTAATGTACCGACCCTCGTCTCTACAGGTGTCGAGAACCTAGTAGAAAATCTTAGACGCTGAAGGCTTGCTGTCCGATTGTTTAGAAGCTTAACACTTCCTTGAAGTTTCCACTTGAAGAAGAAGGCATTTTTCTAAAGGTGGTTATTGCCTCATTTTAAGAAAGGGGTATGATGTATGGAACAAGTTGTATCTCATTTTAATATTTTTGCAAATTGTAGCCAAGTTTGGCATTTTATCTCGGCTGTTTGAGAGCCTTATGTTTTCTATGCAAAGTTATCAATACATAGCTTATTTCAGATTCCATCTGTGTTCTTCAATTTCTCTGTGAACTTGCTGTGAAGTCTATTCAAAATGTCTCTTTTATAAAATGTACATGAGCACGTCATGTACAAGTGCAATTCCAGACGTGTATGACATCACACCTTAGCGAGGACGAACTATTCGGCGTGAATCAAAGCGAGGACAAACGATTCCTCGAATCAGGGCGTGACAACGAAGACCATATCGTACGGGAACATGAGCATCATCCATGTGGCTAGATGAGAAATCAACGCTCCGAGTTTTATCTTGAGCATTCAAAGAGGATTGATCCGGGAGATCACGTGAATTGCTTGTCCTGTCACGTAGTGATGCGTCTTCTGGATCGCAAATACCAAGGCTAGGCATTCTTTCTCGACTGGGTTGTATCAATACTCTGCCACAACCATCATTCTACTGAGGTATATAGCCTGCTCGTGGACCATATCTCCTTTCTAGGCCAACAGAGCGCCTATGGAATGATCCATCATGCGAACATAGTGTAAGAAAGGTTTATCAATCATTGGGGTGACCAAGCTTGGGGGGCGTGTGAGGTACTCCTTAATGTCGTCAAAGGCCTTCTGACAATCTTCTGTCCAGACGAACAACATGCCCTTTTTCATCAGATTAGTCAATGGCTGGCATCGTCCGGAGAGGTTCGATATAAACCTTCTGATATACGTAAGCCTCCCTTGGAGCCCTCGAAGTTCTTAGAGATTCTTTGGAGGGTTCATGTCGAGGATGTCTCGTGTCTTTTCAAGATCTATGTGGATCCCTTTTGACGTGATAACGAAGCCCCGGAACTTTCCACTGGATACTCATAAGAATGATTTGGTTGGGTTCATCTTCAGCTGGTGCACACGTATTAGCTCAAATACTATTTTGAGGTCCTGGAGATGATCGACTTTATCTCGAATTTTGATGACGATGTCATCTAAGTAGCTTTCGACCATCTTTCTGAGGTGTTTGCTAAAGATGGTACTCATGGCACGTTGATAGGTTGCTTCTATATTCTTCAGGCTGAAAGGCATCATCGTATAGCAGTAGACTCCCATCGGAGTTCGAAAGGCCGTATGCCTATCGTCATCTGGGAACATCTTTATCTGGTTGTATCTTGAGAAGCCATCGACATCTTCTCGAAGCCGTAGGTGCCGTCGATCATTACATCAGTAATAGGGCACGGGAGTTCGTCCTTGGGGAAGGCGTTATTGAGATCCCGATAGTCAATCCAGATCCTGATCTTTCTATTTTTTTTCATGACGAGCATAATATTTTCCACCCAATCTGGATTTTCTCCTCGCGAATGAAGCCGCTGTGATCAGTTTGTTAACCTCGGTCTGGATCACATCCATCACGTCTAGGTGGAACCGACACTGCTGCTATTTTATTGGCTTGGCGTTGGGCTTGATGTTCAGTTTATAGAGTGCTACCTGAGGATCCAATCCTGACATATCTTCATAACTCCAAGCGAAGACGTCGATGTAGTCTCTCACGAATTGGATGAGTGATTCGTGATCATCTTCCGTTAAGCTTTTACTAACAAAGATGGCTTGGGAGCTATCTCATCGCCCAAGTTGATCTGTACCACTTTATCTTCTGCGGAAGGCTCCTTCTGCTCGAAGCGTTTATCCCATAGTGATTCGAGCTGCTTAGCCCAAGATTCATCTCCAAAGATGTCGAGAGGCTACTCATCGTCTTCGTTTTGCTCGATTGACACCATGTTGGCAGAAAGTATGTTCCACAACACTTCTTTCATGCTAGTGTCAGAGTCTTCCCTGGCTGATTCTAACGAACGGGAGCGGGTTTTGGGTTTGTCCCCTAGATTCTTGAGGGTCTCTTCTAGTGCTTCATACACTAATTCACAGCAGGTGCGATGGTAGTAATCTTCTGGTTTCTCCTTCGAAGATTCTAGATGGATTGGTAAGCGCCAACCTCTTCTTCCATAGTTTAAGCCCATGTCGCTATCCAATGCGTAGCCCATCTTCTGTATGCTATTATTCGCTTGGGTCGTATAGTGATGTTGCTATATTCTTCCGCTGTTGGCTTCTCATATTTTCGGTAAGAGATCTTAACATCTTTCAACTCTTCTGAAAATGATCGATTTTTGTCCTTCTTTTTCGGAAGGTACGATGAAGTAAGCATCTTTGGAGTAAGAGAGGGAATTCATTGAATGGGTGGAGGCCGTAGGTGTATGAAACCTTTGGTCCAGATCCTACGCTAGAAGGTATGTCAGCTTCCCATGCGGGTAATTCAAAGAAATTCCTCTATTCAAGCAGAGTGGAATGTCCTTTGGTGGGATTACATCTTCTAAGAGTTGCGTATCCTTCCGAGCCATCATACTCTCTTTGGATCCATCCTTGACGATGTTTTTCTTGCCGGGTCTTGGAGTTTCACCACTACCGGCTCCTTTGGTCTTGTTGACGATAGGCGTGGATCTCGTCCTGACGACTCTGGCATTGATTGCTTGTTAGGAACTACATAGCTTTCTCGGGGACCTTGACGACCACAAGGACATGAATCTTTAGAGCTGGCCCCTTGACTGGTATCTTTAGAGATTCTTGGGTGGTCTCCCTCCTCTGATTTTGTTGCTTGGGGTGTAGCCTTCTGTTTGTGTTTCCAGGGGTCCGGCGGTCTTCCTGGTCACTTCGTTGTCGTCGAGGTAAGGATGCATGGTGGCGTCGTCTTCTGATTCCGGTTGGTTACCCCTAGCAGCATCTTGGTTGGATGAAAGTCTACCCCTGGCCTTGCATCTTATCCTTGGATGATTGCTACCCCTAGCGTGGAAGATGGATGGAAAAGACGTACCTCCTGGTTGCGACATGCCTTTTTGCAAGTATACCCTTGATCGGATATTCTGGAATATCCCTGTCATAGGTATAGCCGGTGTCATGTCCCAAGACCAGAATACTGGAGAGCAGGGGCGAAACAAAGCCAACTACGTATATTAGAGTACGCTAGCACCCCTATATATGATCACGGCTGTCTAGAAGACAAGTGGGCTAGCATGTCACTGATGACTCCTTTGGTCGAACAAATCCTATCTCAATCCATCAACAACAAATATCAAGAGTATATCAAACATGAAAGAAAAGAGGCATCCCAAAATACTATATCATACATGATCATAAAGCAAGTGAATACAAAATGCTGCACTAACAAAGTACTAATATACATGATCACTATATCAGTCTAGATCTAATATAATACATCATGTTGACTGAAGTCTGAGAAAGTCTCAAAATAATAGGGCTAACACATGCCCTAGCTAACACAACCCAAAATGAAATAAAACACGAGTGATAAGAAAAGGAAACCCACTTGCGAGGAAGAATCACAGATCTAAGCAGGCGGTGGGTCATCCAGAGAAAGGTAGGGACAATCCTTTAGCTCCAGCGGTAAATTTGGCCAAACAAAACCAGTGGGGTCAAAACCCCAAATAGCATGTACCATAAGGAAGGCTCGAGATGAACGACATAAAACCACAAACAAAACAACAACAGCACATAGATAGAAATAAATAAGTTGGTCGAGACTAGTACGGTACCAATGCATGTATCTCGAGAATATAAATGACTGAATGGAAATACTGAACAATATAGCAATAGAGATGAATAAGGCAATGAGCAACAAGGGACTTGGGAGCTACTAGAAATCGGAACCACAACCCTTAAACCAAACAAGGACCGGGATCCAGATCTTTTTTCGAGCAGAACTTAGCCTCTACTCACCGACACAAAGAGCATATAAAGTAATACACAAACCAAAAGTGCACGACCAATCATTGCCTATGGCTTGCAATCATTAACTAACTAGGGTTATCACAAACCTAATTAGTAGAAATGCATGTTGCGGAACTTCAGTACCACCTACACTACAGTAACTCGGGTAGCCAAGGGGGCGTCGACAGTAGGAAGAAAAAATACAATCAACCAATAATATCTATTAATAGTAGATAAACATCTACTCAAAAATAAATCAATGGTGCTATCAACACTCAATCAGTACAAGTCAGGGGCCCACACCAATCGGGGTAATTCCTGCCACTACGGGGGCCCATAGCGAACCGAGTCGCAATAGCATGAAGTGTCCTTCCCTCCCAATGATCTATATGATTTCACTAGTCAATTTCCTATAAGATTTATTTTTAATTCTTAAGTCATGGACACTCGAGAATCGTCCTAAAATAAGCAGTCATGGGTACAGGTCAATCGTGAGATATCTCTGGCAAATGTTCTCAATACATACTGTACGCGATACAATGGATAATACTCACACTCGATTGTCCATTGCCAAGATGCAAATAGATTAAACATATAACAAGTTAAATCCATAGTGTCAATAAAGAACATGCACTCACATATCGATCTAGAACTCAATAAAGCAATTGGTACAAGAGTGCGCTACTACGAGACACAATATAGAATCTGGACATAGAATAATACATGAACAGGAGAATGTGTCATGTATAAAGGGTGTACAATCAATTTCTAACTATACAACATCACTAGAGCATGATAAGATATCATTTCAATTGAAGAAAATAGCAAAAACGGACAAAAACAACTCAAATCAGCCAAAATCGGTATACCGACGGTACACACCGGTACTCCCGTGGTATACCGATTCTAGGTAGGCAGAAACTCTCTGTCAAAATCTATATGCTGCACCAGTGCACCGTCGGTACAGACCGGTACACCGTCGATATGCCAAAAAGTGTAACAATAGTTTTTCAACTAAAATTAGGGCTCACAAAACGGTATTTCGTCGGTACACACCGGTATACCGGAGGTTTACCGATTCTAGCCAAAAACAAAAGTAAGGATTTGAAACAAGTTCCGAAAACCAAGTCTCGTTCCGAAAGCTACTAACATTAGTATAACCATTAACCATGAAAACAATACTAGAGGAAGGTCGTATACAGCATATATACTAAGACTCATGGTAAGTACTCCGGCATCGTTTCCGATACAGAGTTTCCTACTAAAAAAATATCAGGATTTCACAGGAAATCAAATCCTAACTCAAACCAAATTTCGAGACGGGCAAAATGACAATAATCATGAGATAAACATAATTAGTAAAACAAGCACTAGAAAATACTAGACTATCAAAACAGTAGGAATACAAAAACTACAGTAAAATAATAATACATCTAGTAGCACGGCATGATGTACTTGCCTAATAATGCTCCAAGCCCAACTCTTCAAATCCACCACCAAGAGGGGTTTAGAAACCACACTCTGAGGTCTCGGGACCAAGCTTCCGAGAAATGCGGAGTGGAAACGAGAAGGAATAAAGAGTGGAAAAGTAAAAAAAAAATTGAAATGAAACATAATCATATATATAGAGGAGGTGAATTAATTGTGACCGTCCTATCGCGATCCGCGATTCGATCAGGATTAATCTCGACCGTCCAAAAGAAAACCAAGAAACAAATGGATAATAAAATGTATCATCACTATTAACGAAAATATCTAAATACTATTCATCAAAATATCTAAACACTATTCATCAAAATATCTAAACACTATTCATCAAATATCAGAAATCAAAAATATCTAAAAGTGAAAAATATCCCCCGGGCGGTATACCGTTGGTACCCACCGGTACACCGTCGGTATGCCGGTCAACAAATTTTTTTATAATTTGGAATTTTTTAAAACGTTCCAAAAACTAGAAAAGTAGGAAATACACTACAAACTATGTATCCATATATAAATACCGATATTGTGAGACGTGTCTCACAACCTGGTGGGCTAACCTTTCTGTTGGCAGCCTCCTCGTGCTGGTTGAGAAAGAGTGCGCTTTTGAGCCCTTCGGGACGGGAGTATCCCTTCGGACAGAATAGTAGGAAGCATGAACTGGTTCACTTTCTGTTGTCTGCTGTAGCCGTTGGAAGACGTATGGCTTGTTTATAGACACTGCTGTCTGAGAAGAATAATAGTTGATGGTGATTTGGGTGCAATGCCCCGTGGAGTGTTTGCTGCATGCACCATCGTCTTTCTTTATCCCCCGCTTGCGATCGATTATTTTCTGCAAGTTTGACCGAGGGTGTTTGTCTGAGCCAAGTCGGTCGCATGGCTGATCGGCCAAGGCTACCAATCTAGTACAGGGGGTAATCAAAACGGATCTATCACGTCGGCTAACTTCATGCACATGATTTTAATGGGCGCATGCGTGTGTTCGATAGAGCCTTCCGTTAGGGGCTCGTATAATCATCCGGGGCACCTTCTAATGAATGCCCGCTGAGACAACGGTTTAATTTTATTAAGCCCGCATTGCTCATGACATCTTTGTACTAGCATTTAAGTAGTACAGTATGTCAAGGCCCTCTCCGTGGGCGAGGTTCTAGGAGATCCTGTGGAAGACAGATCTCCTTCACCTCCCTTGTGCGTGCTACTGACTGGCACTATTCGGGGAGGCTTGATGTGCATCTACAGGAACTCATCTTGATTTAGACGAGGCATGCTTGCGCACCTTCTGTTGGCAAGCTGGCTAAGATGCAGCATTTACTTCTTGAGCAGGGAGTGGCCAGGATAGCCTGATGAGAGCACACGTTCCCGAGTCCCTAGTGTCATGCCCCGCTCTCGTAGGAGCGATCGTCCTCACTAAGGCGTGATGCCGTACGAGCCTAGATTGCGCTCGTGCAAGGCTGATTCCATAACGGCCGATTTCAGTGGCTGCGACTGGGTCGTCGCACAGAAGTCCCATGCAGAGACATTCAATTATAGCAACAAAAATTTTAAAGCAAAACACAAGTTATTCAAAGAAGCTCTTTATTGATATTGAAACAAAGATTACAAAGGGCGCAAGGCCAAGATTACAAGTCTCTCGAGCTCACTTTTCTCACATTACAAGTTTACTCTGCTCTCATCTCTCGATACAACGCTTGTGCCCGCAGAAGCTTCAGAAGGCGACGTCCATACATTATGTCCCGTATAAGTCTTGACTCCATGCGGCCGCACGCTTCGAATCGCCAAGGAACTCCGTGCCTTGATGTATCCAAGCGAGCTCCGTGCCACGAGCTTCTACCTGTGCTTGTGTCACGACCCGCACCCTAGAGTAAGGGCACGAGACGTGGGTACGTCCAGCCTACGCCGCAGTGTCGGCGGTAGAACGCTGTCCTAGGTCTCATGCATCTAACAGTATAAGGCTAAGCAGTTTATACTCTCCGAATGAGGGTGACATAGCAGAATGTAAACTCAATCACATCTAAGGTATAGCATAATAAAAGATAGATAAAATATAAAATCCAAAAGAGATACAGCAGATAGAAGTCTAAGTGTCTAAGATACACCAATCCAGAAATACATCTCAAAGCTCAAATACAGTAATCCATAAAATAAATACAACTCAAGACAACTGAAAATAAGCTATAAGCAAACCCTCTATATCTACTGTGTCTCCTCTAGGCTAGCAGGCAACCTCCAGGCTATCTGTAAAATTTATCAACAGGTCCAGTCAGGACAGGAACGATCACAGTACATCTCAACAAATCATAGCAGGTCAGGATATATAATCATGCTAGAGAGTAAGATACAAGATACTGAAGGAATAATATGATAAAAAGAGAGAGACTGTAAATAAATAGCTACAGTATATAGAGAACTAACAGTGCTAGTGATTCAGAGCACAAGATGGTTATGTAGACGGCACGATGCTGTACACGAGTAATCTACAGAGGTTGTACACGAGTAATCTACTGGATTGAATATATAACCACTTCTACTCTCCCGTCCCAATCAATACACAAGGATCTAGTTAAGTTATGTTATTGTACACGAAGGTCATGTGAATACATGATTATATACGATTTCACACGTTTCGTATACGAATGTCACAAATACAAGAAGTACACGATGTTCACGATAAAGTACACGAACACGAATACCCGATGTATCCGCTAAGGGGATAACATCGCACAACAAGATCAATATAGTACTAATCCGTGTTTCCAACGTGTCAGCATCATGTAAAGTAATCTAAAGCAGGAAATATACTCCTAATGTAGGATATGAAATGATCAGAGAATGTACTTGCCTGGTGTCTGAATGTCCAAAGTAAATATACTGTCCGAGGAGAGGTATTATGAGCCCATGTTTTTCAAAATTTATTTAATTAGCGTTAATTAATTTTTAATGACATATTTAGCCTTAAAATATTTATTATAATATTTAGGAATTTTTCTATAATTTTTAAATAATTTTTAAATGTGTTTTAAATACAAAAATATCATTTTGCAATTAATTTAAATATTTTAATATCATTTTGTAATTTTTAGCATTGTTTTAATATAATTATATAATTTATTAAATTGTTATAAATGCAGTTTGTAATTAATTAATTGTTTTTAAGTGTGGAATGCAAATGTTATATTTGTATTTAGTCTGTTAGGGACCTTAGTGTAATAACCTAAAGTCTAGGGGGTTTCCTGTAAAACCTATTCTACCCACCCCCGACGACCGGACTGCCCCCCGACTGCCCGACGACCGCCACGACTGGCCTGCCCCCGCCATTTCCGGCCAGCCCGACCGCCTCAACCCCCCTATAAAAACCCCCACAATCTTCCCGACCCAACCATCACTCTTCCCGACCCATCACAGCCGACCACAGCCACCTTTCTTTCCCGACGACTCGAAACCCTAACCCTAACTCCGGTGAGCCTCGTGCAGCCCCCACGACGAGCGCCACCGCCCACAACCACCATCATCCGACGCGTCGCGACGAGCCGCACCCAGCGCCACCGCCCCGACCACTCCTTCCCCGTCCAGCACACCCGAAACCCCCTATCAAAGATGGACACGTAAGTGGCAGTATTGATTCGTGTCGTCCGTGTCTCGAATCCACGTATATGGTTCGCCAGGACACGGGGACCCTAGTCCAGTACCTGGACACAACATACTCGTGTCGTACGTGTCGTAATCGACTCGGACACCTAGACTTATGTGTCCCTAACTGTCCGGACACCGGATTGTTATTATTATTATTTTTTATGTATTAGCACTTAAACCTAAATAAATTTAACTAAGGACCTAATCCTAACACATGAGCCGACTTGGCCCACTGGTCAGCGCGCGAGTTTAAACCCCCCCTCCCCGCGCGCTCAGTGGCCCGAGCTCGAGCCCCCCCTTTGTGCTGTGCTATTTTTTCTTTTTCTTTTTCTTTTGTTTTTTCTTTTATTATTTATATATATTTATATATATATATATATATGTATACATGTATTTGTATATATATATGTATTATTATATATACTGTATTATATATATATATATATATATATATATATATATATATATACATATATATATATATATATATATATATATATATATATATATATGCAGTATTTTTATATATATATATATATTTTTTTATATTTAGTACTTTATTATATATATATATATATATATATATATATATATATATATATATATATATATATATATATATATATATATATGTATGTATGTATTTATGTACATATATGTATATATGTATATATTTTCATGTGTATATATATTATTATATATATGTAATATTATATATATGTATACAATATTTGTATATATATATATATACTTTATAGTTAAGTATTTTCTTATATATATATATATATATATATATATATATATATATATATATATATATATATATATGTATTTTTAACATATGTATGTATATATCCATTATGAAAATATCTATATATTTATATGCATATATAAATATTGTAGATATACATTTTATATATGTATTTCACTCTACCTAGTATAAATTATTTTTGTAAAATACTTGTCATATTTTATAACTACTATGTATAATTTTACCTTATTAAAATATTAATATTTATTATGTATTTGTACCTCTTTGTATTTTTTTTGTATTTAAATTACTGCAACCATTTGGTGTCCAAGTCTAGCATGGATTTTTGGGCCCAAATGTGTTTTCACACATTCAAGACCTGTACAAGTCATATTGGACTTGCTTCATGGCCTTGGGTCCTATATTTGAACTTTGGTTCAAATTATGTACATGGACAAAATACGCAGATAATTAATTATTAATTTCAATTGTGTACAATGCTGTTTTTAAATTTCTAAAATTACTTTAATTGCTGTTAAAATTCTGGAAAAATAATATTTAGATACTATGTTAATTTAGCTAATTTAATATAATTTTTACAGTATTTAATTTATAGTTTTGCCACTATTTTGGCATATGAAACCAGAACTAATTTTCGTGTACTTTAGAAAACTAATTTTTTATAAAATACTTGTACTGGTTAATAAATTCCAGAAAAATTATAATAAATTTCTATAATTAACAAGAATCACTTTGGTACTTTATTTTATATAAAATTAAGCTTTTTGTCTATCTCAAAAATTATTGGAACACAATGTTTATTTGATTTATTTATTGAATAATTACGATTTGCAACTTTTTGTATTATTTTGAGTTTTAGCCGTGTTGAACCTCACCCCTCACTAGTGTAAAGACCTTAGAAAGTTAATTATAGTAGTGTGTCACCCCACATTGGTCTTCTATGTTAAAGTCATCATTTTGGCTAGGTGTCCAGTCACAAGTCATGTTGCACCAAATAGTGTCCTAGTGTTTTAGCTTAGTGTAAAAACTAAGTTTATGTATTTATTTCTACAGTGACGAGTTACCAGACATCTATAACACTTTTATCGCAGCTTGCTTTGCTTTGCTTTGCTAGAAGCAAGTACTTTCTACAAACTTTACATACTGCTATAACAATAAACTGTGATTTACCAACCATATTAAATGCTGATCCTTGGGGTAGCAAGTTAGAACTTTACATGTTGTATTACTTTTAGTCTCTACCATGTTTAAACGGTATCTCATATCTCTCACATGTTTAAATAATGGGTTAAGGGAAAACTGTTAGTATTGTACGTGAACATGACCCCCTTCTCCGTATGTATATACCGCGCTCGGTGACATTCTATATGTGACCTTGCCGTATGTTCTGATCCCGCGTTTGTGTTTGGATATACACCGATGCCGTTCGTGCACGTATGTGCATGCCAGAAAAACTTGATATGTACCGCTGTACATCCTATTCACCTATTGACCGATTCACGTACATGCTACGGTTTTAAACTTTTAAACTATATGTTGTCATTTCTAAAAGAACCAATTAAACCATGATATGCCATGATTCCAGTTTATTACATTCTTGTTCATGCTTAGTATATTTAGTTTGCTAGAATCAGTACTTGCTCCCGTCCTGACAGGATAACGTTGTAGGTATCCTTACTGAGGAGGAGTTACTCTGCGACTCATATTATGGAGATACTGCCGAGGACCCGGCTTTGCTTTACGAGGATGTTCCTGCGGGGAAACTCGCCTAGTTTGCATAGTAACTTGGGATACTTAGTGTAGTCATGTATTAGACTACGTATTTTGTAACTGGACATGTATCCAGTTTTATATTTCAGACTTGTACTTGGACTTATTTCTATATGAGACGACTTTTGTGTTTGGAGCATTTATGACTTTTATTCACTTATATAACTGTTAGCATATTTAGTCTTATCTTGTTATCTCTAGAACAGCTTACTGCATTTTATCCCAAACGCAGGCTGGACATGACTCGGCCCGGCCCAACAATTTGGGTAGCGGATCGTGACAGGTGTCTGGCTCCTAATCAGAACAGCACAAGTCACAACAAGTCTAAAATGGCAATATGAAGTTCTACTATGCATTCTACATGATTCTAGGTCAATCTTGACCAAAGTCAACTCTTGGTCAACTTGGTCAACCCTGAAAGTCAAACCTAGGTCAACTATGGTCAAACTAGGTCTAACAAGTCTAAATTAGGTCAAACAAGTTATTCTAGGTCTAAACAAACTAAATATATGCAAATCAAGTATCCAAGATAGCTACTAACTCATAGCCTAAGTCACTTGCTAAACCAAGCACAAAACTAAACCATAAGCTAACAAGGCACACAAACTTAGTTATATACTGTATATATATTATTCACATTCACATATTCATATACATAGATATATATAGGAAAGCTATATATATATATGCACATAAATATATATATATATATATATATATATATATATATATATATAGAGAGAGAGAGAGAGAGAGAGAGAGAGAGAGAAAGAGAGGTAAAAGAGTAAGTGAGTATGTGTGTGTTTGGCATGTGTGTGAAATGATATGAGGTAATGTTCTAAAATTTAATGATATGTAGGTGTATGTGACATGGGATACATGATGTCAAAGGGTGTATGAATGCATGTGTGTAAAAGGTTATAGGTTAACTCAGTTTATAGAAATACATACATACATACTTACCTTGTATACATGCATACATACATATCATATATATTACATTTACATGATACATACATGTATACTTGTATTATATTATACTTACATTCATGCATATTAGATACTTGTATTTATATTAACATATTGCAAACATTCATTTCATTCATGCATCTATGCATTACCTACATGTTTTTATACATATGCATATATTGTATATTCATATCATTTCATACATTAACATAGAGACATACAAATATGCACACATCATATATTTTATACCTTGCATTACCCTACATACCATGTTATATATTATCATTCATTCCTTTCATATATTACATATCTTTAAGTTGAATACATCATATATGGATACAATACATTATCTTGCATGCTTGCATTCATATATTACATTCTATATTACCTATATACATGTATTTCCTCCATTCATTCATGCTTGCATCATATACTCTACATTACCATACATGTTATCATTATATATTGCAATACAATATTTATACAATATGCATTCATATTTATCATTACATATATATCTTGCATTCATATCTAGCATTCATTATATACTTTCATGCTTACAATGTATATCATTCTTTCATTCATGCATTGCTCATATGCATTATATTAATTGCATTCCTACATGCTTGCATTCAACCATATATATACATTAATGTAAAGAGAATATATATCATATATATATATTATTTCATTCATCTAATATATCATGCATTACATACTCTATATTCATTTAATATCCATACTACATAGGCTTATAGGTTACACAAAATGCATATATCGTATAGTCACTCTTCTACTTAAAACCAATACTGTACCAATTGGGCATTCACTAAATTCTAGGATTAAAGTATGTTGTAGCCCTTCGTGTTAGCTTTTCGAAACTTCAAAAGGATCGCATTTTCGTGTCCGGAAGCTCCCAAAATCGCAAAAAACCGAAACACGTTCGTCTTTCGTACAGCTGACACTCAAATAATTCTACAGAAAGTTACAGAAAGAATTTGGCTTATTAAAATATATATTTGGAAAGCTAACTTCGATACGGTTCTTTTAAAAAAATGGGAGATAAATCAGAGTTCTAAGCTAAAGGTTATGACATTTCTAAGTTGTTTTGGTTAATAAAAATATGGATAAAAATTATGACGGATTTGACAAAAGAACACATATAGGCCAAGATACTTGGATACAAACATAGGTATCCAAATGAAACTCATTCTAACCATCCTAACTAAGATCAATCCACTCTCTAACCATTATAAAACTGAATTTAAATATCTATTTAAACTATTATCATACATACATACACATGGGGTGTCCTAATTTGGGATCTATCAAGTAGGACACAAGACACATATCTAAAATTCTCAAGAGAGCTCCAAATGGCCTCAAATTTAAATCTAAATGGGACACATGCATGAGGATGGATCCTACGGATTCAAAACTAATTTATATGCAAAGGAAATCGATTTAGAGGATGGATTTTACCTATTGGGAGTGGAATCCCAATGAAATCCTTTAGGACACGGCTCCGATACGAAGATCCCTCAAAGTGGACACTCCTCCTTGCACTCCTCTTCCAATCCTTGGTAGCACCCTTCCCTTGGTGAATGGGAATGATTGAGGGAAGGTTTGGTGAAGGAATGATTTGATTTGGAGATCAAATCAATGGGAAGGCTCTCTAAAATTGGGGAAGAACAAAAGGAAAATAAAAGAGGCAAGATTGTAATGAATGAAATGAATCATTCTCTCCTAAAGGTGGCTGCCATAAAGAGTCCATTAGGGCTAATGAGAAATGTCCTAATTGCCCCTCTCTAGTCTCATATGGTTAACTCTAGACTAGGTTCAAGTTTGGGGTCAAAATGATCTAGTTTTGAGTCTCTAACTTAACCATTCTAACATGATAAAAATTAGTTTAATTAACTAACTTAATGTTGGGTCTTGTGAGTCATGCTTAACTTAATATTGGGTCCCATCTAGAGTTAAGCTATCCGGATCACAATACAAGTCGAAACGAGACGAAACTCAAACCCGACTAAACAAATCCAATAAAAACAATATTAAAATATAAAATTTTCCCAAAATATTAAAATATGAAAAATGACCAAAATCATAATACATCAATTTAATTATTATTAAAAATAATCTAAAATTCACCAAGTAATCAAAATCCTAAATAATTCAAAAGTTACAAAATGACCAAAATACCCTTAGCCTAAAAAGTTGTAAATAGTCATTCTAATCACATGGTTAGGTCCCCATGGTTAGTCTCTAAGCTTAGCAAAACTAGAGATTAACTAGTTAACCATCAAAATCACAATTCAACATTTTAAATAGTTTTAAATTGATTAAAAAAATTACCAAAAATTACAACATGAGTTAAATCTTATTATCGATTAATCAAAATTATAAAAGTTCAAAATTATTCTCATTTAGAAAACTGGGTGTTACAATCCTACCCCCTTAGAAAAATTTCGTCCTCGAAATTAAAATGTTCATACTCCTTCTAGGTCAAACTCCCATAATCAAAGTCTCAGAACTTACCTAAATCATACAATTTAAAAGAATGGCATACAGGGTCATGGCATACGGTGGTAGTGTAAGTCTCATCTAGGTATATTAGTTACGCTAGACCAAAACAATCATAGGGTATCAAACTTACAAGCAATCAGGGGTGTTAAACTGAAAAAGATACAGAAATAACAAATCATCAAAACTGTAAGGCAGTCTACCATCCTATATAAAAACTGGTACTTATCAGAAAATAAAATAAGATATCTACCAATTATCTATAAAGGGGTACTATTCAAAGAAAAATCAAAATCAAAAGTTAAAGAATGAAAGTCAATTGCATTAAAATCCAATCACAATATATATATATTTATATATATATATATATATATATATATATATATATATATATATATATATATATATATATATATATATATATATAAAGAGAGAGAGAGAGCGTTAGAGAGGAAAAAGCTAGCATTATGTAAAGGTTATGTGGTTAGTGTGTAAAATATACATGAAAGTGTATAGGAGGATTTGGGTTTCAAAACAATAGCTATCAAGTTACACTACTCATGGCATATTGGTTAAACAATCTACACTGCACAACCTATTTACTCATAACATGCATGGCATATATACATATATCTATATGTATAGAGAGGTAGAGATTTAGCTATGTATCTATATACATTATAACATGTATGCATAAACTATATATATATATATATATATATATAAAAAATATATATATATATATATATAATGAAGGGTTAGGTTTACATGGCAGTTGTGAACATTAGTGTACATTAGTATAGAGTGTCAAGAGTACAGGGGTTATAACTTAAAATGAAGGGTTCAATCATTCAGTTCAGTTTAAAATTACATATTAAATCTGAAATTGAACTAAACATTTAAAATCAATGTGAAAATGTTAACATGTATTCAGTTTTAGAATTTTAGAGAAATTCGAACATCAAACCAACCCAATGTTTATCACAACCTAACATGTAAAAATATGAAACCTATCATTATATCCCTACATACAACAATGTATATACCTCAAAATATTACATTTAAAAACAGCAATTTGAACTAATATTTAAAATCCAGTATTAAAGGTTAATATGCACACAGTCTCAGATTTGACAAGTTCAAACACAAAACTCAACCAATTTCTTTAAGAATTGAAACCTTGTGTATAAGATACATGTGCAGTGATGTAAACAAAACTAATAACATGAAATTTATATTTAAATTAGGAATTTAAACTGGAAAAGCAGAGAACCAGTCTCTGATACTGTACTGTATCAGAATATTGGAGTTTTGAGAATTTAAACATCAACAACATATTAATATGCATTTAGATGGGTTGATAATCAAAGTGTAGCATGCATACGTGTCAGACAAAGTGTCTGTGTCCACTATATATATTCTCATGTCCCAATATAAAAATCAAATTCTATATCAAGACCAACATTTAGATTCCTACCAAGATTGCAAAGCAGGTGATTGATGTAATCAAGACAGTTTTATTATTATTATTTAATACAAGAATAATAGCAAGAAGAAAATAATGATAGAATCTGTTCTGCTTATTTGTTTAAAAGAAGGAACCATTTGAAACCAGAGCTATAGTATCAAATCCAAGATAAGGTCTAGAAAAATCATTGATTCATTATTTTAAGAAGAGATTCATAGTAAGAAGTTACACAAAGGTTTATAATACAGCTAAAGCTACTCCTACTCCTAAGTTAAATTATGAGAAACAAAACAAACAAAACAATTTTTTTGAAAGACTGAACAAAAGTAGAGAAAACTTGTTCAAGAGCATTTAAGGTACAATCTGATAATCATATGCGTCTATCCAAAATTATGGTGCTCCAAATCCTCGTCATACTAATAAGCAAGGCTACGATAATCACAGAGTCCTTGACTAAAATACATACCTCTAGGTTCATGGTATTTAAAATTTCTGCATTGCCGCATGCGACGGCGAAAACTTTAAATTTTTATACCCGAGAAATAGGTCCAAAATCTAACTATATGTCCTCACTATGCCAGCTAACATGACTATCGAAGATTCTAGATCCCATAACTGAGGTGACCTAGCCCATATGATTTTTTTTCTCAAAAAAAAGCAAACATAACACATGAACAACATAACAAATTGATCAGTCAACAAGGAACAGATGGAATCGAATTTCAAGATAGTTATAAGAGACAATTGCGGGAATGGAATAGAGAAGAACGAAACTTGCAGCAAGATCTCTAATGGTCTGTGCATCCTCGACTGTCCTGACGATAGCTCGCCCTGCTGGTTTCTCCTGGTCTGCTGATGATGCTGCATGAACCGCTGCTGCTGAAAGAAATCGAGAATGACGAGAAAAAGTCTCTGTACAGACAGAGGTGCACCTTCAATGTAGCAAAAATACCAACCTGAGTCGGCACAACAGGAGCTGCGGTCTCGAGGCCCTGATGAACAGGACGAGAGGTGGCCAGCCTCTCGATAGTATCCCCCGAACTGAAGCGATGAGATCATGTCTCCATAACCATTATGAAGACAGATCAAAACAATAAACAATTACTGAGAATGAAGCGAGAAATCAAAGAAAGGCAGTTAATATTCAAAGAAAAACAATAAGCAGCAAATTTAGATAAAAGGGATATGATAAGGTATTTTTCCTAATGTGATTGAGTACCTTCAAAATATCCTAATCCTACTGCAGGCTGTAGTGATACTCTAGTCGAATATCACTACACAAACTCGACCTGCATGGGCTACCACTAAAAACGTGTCACGACCCATACCCTAGAGTAAGGACACGAGACGTGGGTACGTCCAGCCTACGCCGCAGTGTCGGCGGTAGAACGCAGTTCTAGGTCTCATGCATCTAACAGTATTAGGCTAAGCAGTTTATACTCCCCGAATGGGGGTGACATAGCAGAATGTAAACTCAATCAAATCTAAGGTAGAGCATAATGGAAGATAGATAAAACATGAAATCCAAAAAAGATACAACAGATAGAAGTCTAAGTGTCAAAGATACACCAACCCAGAAATACATCTCAAAGCTCAAATACAGTAATCCATAAAATAAATACAACTCAAGACAACTGAAAATAAGCTATAAGCAAACCCTAGCTATCTATACAACTTCTACTGTGTCTCCTCTAGGCTAGCAGGCAACCTCCAGGCTATCTGTAAAATTTATCAACAGGTCCAGTCAGGATAGGAGCGAGCACAGTGTAGGAACGAAATCGTAAAGCGCAATACTCTAGAGGGGGGTGAATAGAGTTGGCAGCGGAATAATGCTAATTAAAAATGTTAGCAACAAGATCATAAAATAATAATCACAACTAAATAATGTAAAGGCAGAGATAAGAAAGCAAACGCAAAGACAGCGATGTATACTGGTTTCCTTCTGTTGAGGACTAGTCCAGTCGGTAGAACTCTTGCTACCAGTTGAATCCACTATTGGTAATACCGCAAGTTTTCTTACGAAGTCCTTGTAACTTCTACAACGCGAGCTTTGATACGAAGAATTCGTCTAACTTCAATTTTGAAGAGTTGAATCTTCTATCAAGCCTCTGATTACAATTACTCTGAAACTTCTAGACCGCACCGCACTGGCAAATCGACTAGAGGATTGTAACTGGCTTGGGATATAAAATTTGAAGCTCGAAAAAAACTCTTTGGAAGACTGAAAGCTTTTTAGAAGAGAGAAGATTGAAAGTGAATGAGTGAGTAAAAATGGTTGAAATCCTTCTCTATTTATAGTTTTTCCAAAGACATAATTCTGGCAGAATTTGGGCAGAACTCGATGAGAAAATCTCGGTCAAATCCGCAACTGCAGGAGGACCAAGTTTCAGGAATTCAAAAGGAAAACGGCCACTAACCGAACTCTGGCCGAGTTCTGTCATGGTTAGGTTAGGGTTTTAAAATTAGTTTTTGGGGAATTTTGAAAACCTTTTTGAAAACCTTTTTGAAGCTTTTGTAAATACGAATGTTTTACAAAACTAAGTATATTTTAAAAGCAGTTTGAAATCTTTTTGGAATAGCCTATTTGCCAGTACGACTCGATATACAAAGTATTCCTAGACTCAAATAAAATAAAAAATACATTGATTAAATAAATACATACTCGAACAGGCAAACAATGCTTCGGTCTTGAACTGTGTAGATATATGTTCTTGATCATGTCCAAGAGTCCGAGATATCCTGACTAGCTTCATATATCGAGACAGAGTTTGATCAATTATTAAAATCAGTTTGACCATATTACCAATGGGCCAACAATCTTCCCCATTTTGATAATTGACAAACTATGAATGATATAACATCTAAGCTTGGAATCAAATCAAAAAAATAGTAATTCATATCCTGCATGTATTTTCTCAAAAGATGTTAGATCCTTTATTTCTTCCCCGTTATCACTTAGCAAAATAATTGCAAAAGAGAAAAACTCCCCGCAATCAATACATAAGAAACAAACAGATGAAGAAACACATAATAAAAATGACAGATGGTAGAGAAAAATAACATCACAGACATGTATTTGTCTCAGGCAGTTTATAATAAAACAGAGAATTAATTCAACAATGAGAATAATAGAGAATTATGTCACATGCAGTTTATAATATAGAAGCAGATAAAGATGCTATAAATAAATAAACTGACGTGAAAGATAAACTATGAAATCCATAAAGATGAAATGATGTGCAAGAGACATCAATAAAATATCCAGTACAAGTCTGATAATAAAAAACTAAAAAGATAGAAACTTAGAATGTCGGGTATACAATAGATAATGTCTAAGTCTCAAAAATCAACTAATATATCACATCTCCTCATTATCATCATCATCATCAGCATGACCGACATGTCCCGAAGGACCAGCTGCAGAGGTACCAGCTCCAGAAGGGTAAGAAGGAGCGCCAGTGTAAAACTCACCGACATAGTCTCGAGGAGCACGGTCAGAACGGTACCAATCATATGCGTTACCGGGCTGAAAGTAGGCATGAACAACCTCATCCTCACAGTGGTAACCAGAGAAGGCTGGATCTCTAGGAATATAACCGACAGAATGTCCAGTCTGAGCGAATCGGAGATCAGCAAGAGAATTTGCTATCGCCTGATAACGAGTGACGTCGCGGAACTCATGTTCGCGAGCCATATCCGTCATCGAGACGTGCAAATCAGAAAGATGCTGGTGTATGTCCTCAAAAGTCATGGCATACTGCTGAGTAGGTGGAGGAGGTGGAGTAGTAGGAGAAATAGTAGGAGGAGCAGCAGCAGTCATACTACGACGAGATAACTTCAAAAACTTGGGCTCAGGGTCTTGAGTACAAGTTGACAAATCAATATCAAAATGCTGGAAGATACGTGGAACATCGCATAAGAGAGATTTCTATCTCTTGCACAACAACGTCCCATCATCTGGATAATGGTCTTAGGGACATAAAAAGGAATCCCCTTAAGAATGTGATACATAGCACATAGTTCAAGTAATGTGACATCATCATTTGAAGTAGACTTCGGAAGGAGAGTGGAGTAGATGATGCGGTGCAATTCATAATTAAATAAGTTCAAGTTGTTTGCCTTGAACTTTTCAGAGCGAACTCGATCAGGTGCACAGAGTTCAGCTTTGAAACTAGCAAGTGTCGTGCCGTCGGAGAAATCAAATTCAGTGATATCAACAAGCGGTGCACCTTCGTTAGATAAACCAAGGATTTCCGCTAAGAGGACATCATTGAACTCGATGTCTAGTCCGCCAACACGAGTACTTACGTCAAACGTGTTTAATATGATATTGCAGTAGAAAAGTCTAATGGCATTAGTTGCTACCGAAAAACAAAGTTTAACAACGTGTTGTAACCCTAATGCCTCAAAATATTGGCGGTGTTCTGGAAACACAGTCCATTTGATAAGAGCGCCTGTGCATATGGATCGCATGAAAAAATCTCCATACCACAGAAGGGCTTGATCTAGGGTTTGAAAATAAAATCCATCAAATGCGCCATCGCTCGATTGAACTGGCAAAAAGAGGGAATCCATGGGTGGATTCGAAGATGATCCTTCCTCACTAGGATTGGTCGTCTTCTTCCTCTTGAAGGGGTTAAATCCCTTGGGTGCCATTGTGCAATAAAGTAAAATGTACGAAATTGAAATGAGGAGAAATACGAAGTTATACCTCCCAAGATTCGAATATGTTGTAGAGAACAACGAACTCCGCACGAATCCAAAATTTAGATGGATTTCACCACGTAGATAGGGAGAAACGGAGTGGTGAAGAACTAGGGTTAGAGGGCTCTCGCGCGGCTGCTGTTGCTGTGATGGTGGTGTTTAGAAGTAATGAAGAAGAAAGGCTCTCGGGTTCTGGTTATATAGCCAGATACCTTCAACCGAACTCGGGCTGAATTCGGTCCGAAGTCTGGCCGAATTTGCCTGGGTTTGGTTTGGAACACTTTATAGTTCATTGGATCATTTCAAAGATTTAATTCAAAGATTAGTAATTTTAACATTTAATTAATATAATTAATATTATTTTATAGATTAAATATCGTTACACAGCGACTGTCTCAGATTAGCTGTAGGAGTACTGTCCCAGCTGGCGGAGGTTCACCGGGGAAATCTTAAATACCGCTTCGCTTCAACCGTAGTTGTGGTGACGGACAGACTCTTTATTAGCTTGTCTCTAACACAGTTTTTGCGTATTGAAATAAAATCATAAAACAAAATTAATTAATATTATTGATGTCCAAAATTTTTAATTCTCGACGTAGATAATTGAAACGATCTTCTGCTAGAGGTTTTGTGAAAATATCAGCTAATTAATTCTCAGTATCTATGTACACAAGGTCAATATCTCTATTTTGATGATGATCTCTAAGAAAATGATGTCGGATCTCGATATGCTTAGTACGAGAATGATATACTGGATTCTTAGTCAAATTAATAGTGCTCGTGTTATCACAGAAAATGGGAATATGTGTGTAAAATAAATTATAGTCTTCCAAGGTTTGTTTCATCCACAAAATCTGAGCACAACAACGTCCTGCGGCGATATACTCAGCCTCTGTTGTTGATAGGGCTACAGAATTTTGCTTTTTACTAAACTATGAGACTAAAGCCTTGCCTAAGAAATAACATGTTCCGCTGGTACTTTTTCTATCAACTTTGCATCCAGCAAAATCTGCATCCGAGTAACCAATAAGGTCAAAGGACTTAGTTTTGGGATACCATAAGCCAACAGAAGAAGTGTCTTTAAGGTATCGAAAGATACGCTTAACTGCGCACAGATGTGATTCCTTTAGATTAGCTTGAAAACGTGCACACAGGAAAACACTAAACATAATATCTGGACGACTAGCAGTTAAATAAAGCAAACTACCGATCATACCTCGATACTTACGTGTGTCGACTGGCTTGCCTTGTTCATCAATATCAAGCTTTGTTAAAGTTGACATCGGAGTGCCAATAGGTTTGACACTATCCAGATCAAACTTCTTTAGCAAATCTTTTGTGTACTTGGCTTGATTTATGAATGTCCTATTGTCAGTTTGTTTGATTTGCAGTCCGAGAAAGAATTTCAGCTCTCCCATCATGCTCATCTCAAATTCATTCTGCATACACTTAGAGAATTCTTGACACATAGATTCATCAGTGGATCCAAATATTATATCATCAACATAGACTTGTATTTAGAGAAGCTTTCAATTAAAAGACTTAATAAAAAGTGTAGTGTCAACCTTGCCTTTTGAAAAACTATTGTCAAGTAGAAAAGAGCTTAGATGATCATACCAAGCACGAGGGGCTTGTTTTAAACCGTATAAAGCTTTCTTCAACTTGAAAATATGATCAGGGTTTTTAAAATCTGTAAAACCTGGAGGTTGTGCTACAAAAACTTCTTCTTTTATAAAACCATTTAAAAATGCACTCTTGACATCCATTTGAAATAATTTGAAATTATGAAAATATGCAAATGCACATAACATGCGAATGGATTCTAATCTCGCAACTGGGGCATAAGTCTTATCGTAGTCGATACCTTTTTCCTGATTGTACCCTTGAGCTACGAGTCGAGCCTTATTACGAGTCACTAAACCATTCCTGTTCAGTTTATTTCGAATACCCAACGGGTGCCAATGACCGGATGATCAATAGGCTTGGGAACAAGTTCCCAAACTTGATTCCGTTCAAATTGGTTTAATTCCTCTTGCATAGCATCTATCCAAAAACTATCACTACATGCTTCATCAATAGTTTTGGGTTCTAGCTGTGAAATGAATACAACACTAGAAATAATATCTCTACTGGATGTACGAGTACTTACACCTTTGGTAATATCACCAATTACCAAATCCTTTGGATGATCAGCCGTAAATTTCAATCTTTTCGGCAGACTCTGAAGGTAGCTGGTTCCTAGATCTTCTCTAGGAGGATCAGCTAGTGCCGAGCTTGGTTGAGAATCAGCTGTTGTTGAGCTTGGTACAGTTAGATCTTCGTCATTGTCATCGATAGTCATTTGATTCAGTTCATCAAAAGTGACGTTGATTGACTCTTCGATGATCATAGTTCGTTTGTTGAAGACTCTGTATCATTTGCTCTTGGCCGCATAACCTAAAAATATACCTTCATCGGCCTTTTCGTCAAACTTTCCCAAATTGTCTTTTGTATTAAGAATAAAGCATTTACAACCAAATATTCTAAAATATGAAACTGATAGAATTCTATCAAACCATAACTCAAATGGAGTCTTCTTCGATTTGGGTCGAATTAGAACTCTATTGAGAACAAAACAAGCTGTATTGACAGCTTCAGCCCAGAAATATTTGGGTAGACTAAACTGGTTTAACATTACTCTGGCCATTTCGGATAGAGTTCTCACTACACCATAATAGGTGATTACCCACGGTTATTACCGTGACAATTATTTTTCATCACGGTAATAACCGTTACTAGTGGGGCGTGGTTAATATTTAGTCACGGTAATAACCGTTACAAATATTTGTTTTGGTTACGGTTATAACCGTTACAAACAGTTGTTTTGGTAACGGTTATAACCATTACAAACAGTTGTTTTGGTAACGGTTATAACCGTGATAGAAGTCCATTTATGTGACGGTTGTAACCGTGACCAATATTCCATTTGTCACAGTTATTAATGTTGCAGTTAGTTTGTTTTGTCACAGTTTTTACTGTGACTACATTTTTTTTTGTTACTATTCTCCACCAATTGTCACAGTTATAACCATTACAATTGGACTATTTAAATTAAAAAAAAACTACATTCAACTGGTAACTAAACAACAAACAACACATCCACTTTCATAATATTTCACTTTCATAATAATTCCACCATTCCAAACCAATAACTAAACCACGAAATTTTCAATAACAATTCCGAGCAAGTAACTAAACCACATAATTTGCAATAACAATTCAACCATTCCAAACTAGAAACAAAACCACATAATTTCGAATAACAATTCAACCATTCAAATTTGTATTTAAACCACATAATATTTGATTAATAAGCAACTAAACCACAGGATATTCAATAGCATCCATACATTAATATTTTAATAAGGAAACATTCCATTGTTGATTTCAATGACAACAAAACAAGGCTCTAGATGCATGAAGCAAACCACAAAACATTTCAAACTTGTGTTTTTGATAATCAAGACGAGGCTCTCTTGAGGAAGAATGAAAGTGCTTGCATCCATGCTAAAACTGTACATATTCCTACATGTAAGAGTAAAAGAAGTATCAAATAAAAGCATACAAACTAGTAAAAGAAGTTTAAGGAAAAACAGAATAGAATTTTATCCAAAGTTACCAATATATAATTTATACTATAGAAGTGAGACAAGAAGAAAGCTGAACTGTGAGAAATTTGAATGAGAACAGTACATTACTTAGCATTAGCAAGATGACAAGGTGAACACATGCCATTCCGGTAGAAAAATGGTGATGAGAAAATGCCATGAATAATACTTAAGGTGGGAGCATACATGTCATTATCAAGGATCACCTACAACAAATTTGTGAAATCTACCAGGCTATGGAACCCCTGCCTCCATTAAGTACAGCAAACAAAATTACACTGAACTATGCTCAACATTATTGACAAGAGCAATCTGTTCAAAAGAGGAAACAAGAGGTTCCTTGTGATGGGAAAGGGCGTGGTTTGAGCCAGTGGAGTTGGAGGAAATAAGAGGTTCCTTGTGATGGGAAAGGGTGTGGTTTGAGACAGTGGAGTTGGAGGAAATTCATCTTGATGTTCGAGAGGGGTTCGGAATCATCTATCTTACCCCCCTCCCTCTAAAAACCGTAGGTATTCTTCACATATATGCATAATATAGAGGTAAATAGTCACAAGTTCTGAATTGATACACTGAATATAAAGAAGACATATAATGACAAAGAAAAGCATTGGTCTAGTACTTGCAACAAAGGCAGACAACTAGTGATGGCAAGCTAATTCACGGTAACCAAGAAACCGTTGTAGAAATAGAATATGAAGTTCTATTCTTGGCAGATTGTGCAGGAGAAATAAAGATATGGCCCGGTTCATGTTCATTTTGGTATTTGCACACTTCACCCTCTTAGAGGAACAAGAAGCAACTATCCAGGGTATTAATGTTTTATTAGGTTTCCTGAAAATATTATTTGTTCTGGTGAAGTATGATGCAACAACTCCTAAAAGCATGCTGAGAACATGCACAACTAGGTCATGCAAATTACATAGTTAGCCAGACCAGTAGGTTCCTATCATAATCATAATGTCATCAGAAATATACCATCGGAGTGCTACTATCGTTTAGTTGCATCTTATAAAAATAATGTATCAAATGTGCACACGTTCTGTTGATTAAACAGAAAACCCACGACAAAACATATCCCGCAAGGCATGAATTCAGACATGGATGCTCTGCCTCTTCTTCCATTTCCATGGATAATCAGATGTAACAAGAACAATAATAGTAGAACGGGCCGCAAAACTAGCAATAGCAAAAATTAAAGCAATGATCTATTATTGCCGTCCATGTTAAAATGTAAAAATTTGAAAGAAACATTATACTCACAGATTGGGCTTCATCTTGAGGAGTCAATGGCTTATTTGGACGGTATGTATGATTTTGCCGCTTAGCCCACAGCCGAAACCTCTGAAATTGCACTGGGATACCAAATTCTCTGGCCACCTCCTCCTGTTAACCACTTCAGAGTTATATATTGGAAGGGAAAAAAATTATAACAACTAGTCAACAAAGAGGAAACAATAATATTCATCAAAATATAAGGACACTAATTCGAAATTATAATTTGGATAGTATATATGCTTGGGGATTATGTTGTGACAACAAACACACAATAATATTTAATGAAGTGTTTGTGCAAAGGCAGCAAGGTGCAAGGAATTGCAACTTGGAAAGAATAAAGAAATCCCAACGTGTCTGGGACATACTACTCTAACAATGCACTAATAAAGATGATGTATGATTATGATGAGAAATCAACTTAAGGTTTATTCCTTACTAAGCTCCCTCTTACTCCTGCATCCCTCAAAAACTTTCTAACAAACAAGATAGATTAAAGCACCTCAAGAAAGAAACAATTCCTTCAAATAATAACAATGTTGGCACTGCAATCCCGCCATTACTAAAAACTACACAAAATAAATGGTGCATTTCGGTAAGCATCCTAAGTCCCATCATGATGGGATTGGCTATGGAGCATAAGAAATCTCCATAACAGAATTGACAAAGTTTAAACCAATGCACCAAAATACTAAATGCATAATGATAAAATCGATAATGATGACAAAACCATCAAAGATTACATAGATATTAAAAGCAGCAACCAGCGCCAAGGACTTCCTAAATTTTGGGCACTGGAACGATACCTTGAAAAGGTGGAAAGGCATCTATTTCTGGATACGAAAGCTTCTAACTTTGTCATGGTCCACTAGATCAAAATATATCTCTTTTCCAATCTGTCCAGCCAAGTCCTCATCTCGAGCAACCTATACACATACATTAAGTTTTTATCTGTAAAAAATCAGGTTTTTAAATACAGACCACTAAAAGATCAGCAGCCTGATAGCAACCGAAGTAACTCATATGGAAGACCTTTATGATAGTGTAAAGGTGATCCTCAGCTTTCTCCTTCTTCTTGTGTTCCTTCTCTTCTTGTTCTTTCTTCAATCTTATCTGGATATCATTAAATAACTGTCAAAGCCTTCTCATGCTATCAACAGTCTAATATAAATTGTTAAAAGCTGTCTTACTCTAAGATGTTCAGCAATGTCCTTCTCATCGACATTACATATTATCTTATCCTTGTCACTCACGAATATACACAAGCATGTACGCATTTGAATACTTTGTAAATTTAAACGGAGTGTTATTGTAGCCAGGGTTAGTCTGAGGTAGCTGTTGCACACAAGAAAAAGGATTAGAAGGTTATTGACAGAATAAGCACAAATAGTATACTGTTGACGCCTCTAATAACATGGCATGATGGCAAATAACCTCTTCCTCTCCACCATACTGCTCCTCTGATGCCCTCTTCACATCTTCTTTTGTCACCCGCTCATCATCAAACTTGTACCTGTAAAGGAAGAAACAAAAGTAAAAGACGTGTGCATGTATAGAGGAAAAGATCTGCCTGTAGTGGTAATCATATTCCAATTGAACAAACATCTACAAATTTAGTGTGAATGGTGCTACTGCACTTAAGTGGCGTAAAATAGCAATACAGTGAGCTCTTGACCATTTGAAATGTCAACTTACATGTCGAAAATATCGGATGGCAGGTCAGTTTTGACCTAAACACAACATGTATATATAGTTTACGATGTTTTGTTTTTCTGTCTGCCATTATCAGCAACACCAAACACCCGACGACCATCGGTCAAATTATTCATAATAAAGCATCATTTTTTGGGGAATGGCATTCCTCTTTATAGTCTAGGGAACTGGCACAGTCAAAAGGTAGGTCTACCTACTAGCCATCTGGCCGTCTAGGTTTTATCACACGATCTACTCATGCTCATGACTACTTTTGCTAGGAATTTGGAGCAAAAAAGAGGGTTGACATCAGCACAGCAGATCATGGAAAGTTTGACAATTCTTTTATAGAGCCTTCTTGTCCTGCATAGCCGACCCAATTCTGATGGGACAAGGCTTGATGATGATGATGAAGGAATCTATTCTTCCTTATTTTCATTGCTTTTATTAAATCTATTTCACACAGCAGCGACACTTATGGCATCAGTAAGCATGACTCTTGATAAGACTGAGAAGAGTCTTAAAGTGTAGATGAACATCCATTTGTCATGGTATCCTTTGCATAAAAAACATAAATCCTTGTACTATGAGACAATAAGATCATTGGGTTCAATGGTTGCCCAATATGATGGAGCTTTAGGACATTCAGGATATTTACTTACATTGATATTGATATGTATATGTAGAATATATTTAGGATGCCCAATTTGGATGCCAGATTTACATATATTATTGATATAGTGGCCAGTATCGAGACTGTCAAATATTATCCGATATAATACTGACATCTAGTATGCATGAAGAGCTATTCTATCACACAAGCAGACTAACATATGATTAATGGAAAAGCAAATGTGCGATTTGAAAAAATTATGTCCATCTTTGCAATTAAAATCATAACTTATAAGAAGCTGTAACAATAAATAATCAACTATAACACAGGTGCTTTAATGATAAATTCAGAAACATAACTGAAAGTAAACAGCTGCATGAGTGGCAGGCAATTCTCACAACTTAGAAGGTTCAAGGAAGTAAAGAAAAGTATCTACATACCATTGATCAGAGAGAGTTGGACGAATAAAAGCATAATAATGTCCACCGTGCACCCCACCACTATGAACAAGAACAGTACACCAGAAGAAAAGTAGAGTCACTAAAGATAGTAAAAAAAACACAGCACAAATTTCAAAGATGTAGGCATATGACCAAATTTTGAAGACCATGAAAATCCAGCATCGCCACAATTGGAATCACGGAAGAATGCTCCCTCAATAAAGAGTAATGTCATTACATGTTTTAATTTCATTTTTTAAACGCTATAAATACTTGTTGTTTCTCCATTCCTCTATAAATGAAGAAAAACAGGCATATATGAACGCACTCACAGTCGTACCTTTCATGAAAATCTAGAATGAAAATGGATCTTAAACTAAACATATTTAGCAACATATCCTGTTTGACTTTGGCAGTACTGCTTTGTACTAAATAAAGTAGTTCCCACACACGATGTACTCAATACTGACCACCAATATATCATGTTATGTAGATCAACCTAGTTAGTTTTTGTCAAAATCCATATACCATACTGACGAGTGATATATACTCATACACCTTTGGATATGCGTGAATCATAATATTTTATGAATATAACTATTCTAGATATGAAGAGTTGAAGACTGACTTTAATATAAGGTGTATGAGAAAACTGTCAAAAACTTAAAATCAAGCAACTGATATCTGCAAGCATAACTTTCTTCATGACTTGTATTTTCTTCCACAATCTCCACACACACACCAACTGGTTTGCAACATAGATCTGAAGAGAAAGGAATCACTCCACCTAGCAACAAGTACATCTAGCTAGAAAATGGATGGAATATTCTTCCTCCTATGCGAACAAAAAGCGCAGTTAAAGGCACCATTTGGGTGCATAGGACTGAAAAGCTGTTTCAAAAACCATGGATTCAGGCTGGCTCATTCACAATGACATACCAAAAACATTGCCCTACCCCAAGACCATTTAGATAGGAACATCAAATGCTACAGAGAACTGTCAAGTTCTTCTCGAATGATGCAACTTCATCATTTTGCCTTAAATTGTCGTGCATTATATCCAAAACAACTAACTATAAATGGGTGTGCTATTTCAACACTTTATTACTTTTCTCAGAAGAGGACCAATGACAGGAAAAATAGAAGACAAAGTAGAAAATTAATGATGCAGGTAGGCAAGCCAAAGACTAAGAGAGGTGGCATTTGGACCTTTCAACAAATGTCATGTTTCCACTCATTGGTAGAAATAATTATATCAGCTTGAACCGAAAACAAGAAGAAATTTTGGCACCATAACAGTTATGGGGTCTAGACAAACAAAACCAAAGACATGACAAGATGAACTAAATAATGATAACATGTGGTTATACATGGACAAGAAACACTTCTTATATAATTAACTTGACAAACTTCACCTAACCAATGAGCAAAGCCACTCCTCACCACGAAGTTTGTTTTGCATTGCTGCTGTCTTTTCCTCTATTAACATCCAGAATCTAGAGGTAATGGAGATGATTTGAACAGTTTTAAGGTATACATAATGTAGGAAGCATGGTCATGTCAAGGTTGGTGTCATGACATGCTCACATCTTATATGAATTCAACATGAGTATCTTGTCCTTGTTCATGCATAGACCACAACACTGCATGGCAACCACATTGATATCAATGAATTTAACATTCTCCGAAGTTAAATCTTTCCAGGAAGCTCATATTGCAAAATTCCACCATCTTGTAATAGAAAATGAATTTAAATTGATGCAATAATTGAACCCTAAAATGAGCAGAATGGATGATGAGGTGTAATGCCACCAATCGTTGGAGTAGATAATGCCTACTATGCAGTCAGACACTAATCAATTAAAACATTGTCCAAATTTTGAAGAAACGACAAGAAAAGTCTTCTTTCAAACAACAGCCCTTTGCATGTAAGATAAAAAAAAATCAGTTTTATATTTTAGTATACATATCAAATGCTGGGGAGTCCCTCAGTAGCGAATGTCAGAGGGATGCCATAAACACAGCAGAATGGATGATGAGGGTTCATCATTGATGTAGACGATCCTAAAATTAGGAACAGAGGCTTTGTGATGATTGCTTTAATTTTATATTTTAGAAGACAAATTGTCAAACTGCACCTATCTACAAAATTTGGGTGCAGCAAGGCAAAGCAAATCAAGGTCATAAGAAATTAAAGTTTGGTTAGTGTCCTCATAACCAAACCACACATCTGTACAAAATTATAGTAAATTTAAAAACAAAACTTAGCAAGCAAAATGCATAGTACCTATGAAGAGTATAGAGGTTCCGAACTGTCCTATCGCATCTGGAGAAAGATATTTTCCATTCTCTCTATCAAGGTCCAATTGCACAGGGAACTCATAGCGATCATTTATCTGCAATCAAGATTTGAGTGCAATAGTACACATAAAAACAGTGAATATCACATCCATGAAAACATAGTAAAATGAGAACTTTTGCTGCCAGGAGAAAATCTCAATAACATTTTCATACATAAAGATAAAACCATAACTACACACATAAAACTGGTAGGTAATAAGAAACAAGACCTGACAAAGCAACATCACCCTCTCCTTGATGCCCTTCCCATCATGTCATTATTGAGGAGAACCATTTATTGATTGGAAATTGTTAATGTATGCTTAAAACATGATGATAAACCTCACCATCCAATGAAGTTCTTTGATCTACCATGCAACTTAGGACCAGAGGCTTCCAGAAAGGAGCAATTCACACTCATATATGCAGGCACTTGTCTATCTGAATAGTGTAATGATACTTTTGTACAGGTCAAAGTTTTAATATTCTGTCAGTTTAAAACTGCCCTCATTCTAACAAGTATCACTCTCTCTCATGCATATCACTTGTGTTGGCAACAAATAAAGTTGAAAAGGCAAGGCAAGAAATATAAGCAAATTTCTGTGGCTAGTTACTCATCTGACAGCAACGTCCAAAAATTAGTGCCAATTCAACGATAAAGCCAAAATAGAAAAGAAGGTAGAAAAGAATGAGAGGCATTCTTGTCATTTACTTAACAATTAGAATTTGTGGAGGGTCAGGATAGTGTACAAAGATCCTTGATTTAGATCAATTCAAATAAATGAATTAGTTAGGCTTTCTCGTTAGCATAAGTTAAGATTATTGCTTTTATATTAGACTCAATTTAGACAATACTGTAGCCTATTATGCAGGAATTTCATAATTGTCGACTTCAATGGTGTTAATTGACCAAGGTAAGAGATCAACTAAGAAGTTTGAGGACCTGTTATGATTCAGCATGGGACTATAGAAGTATTTTTTTTTCTTTGCAAAGTTACCAATATAAAGAAGACTATCCAAAGTAGTATTTTGATCTATTCAATTTACAAAAGAAAAATAACAATGACACCTAATATTAAGTATCATTTTGGAGGAACCGTCGAATGTTTCTGTAGAATCTATAACATGTATATACAAATGATTAAATCAAAGCAACTAAACGTTATTTAAGACTAACAAGCACAATATTCCTGTACAATAATTAATTAATTCATTAAATTTCATTTAAGAAGAATAGGCAAAATAGTTTCACACCAGGGAATGAAGCTCGATAGGCCCAAGATTTTCAGAAGCTCAATCTAAAGTATTGCCTAACAAAAATAAGGGGAAAATGTCAAAAAGTAAATTACAACTACAATATATTAAAAATGTATGTTTCATAGCAAAGAGAGAACCATTCGTTAGGAAGCTAGAACATAAGAACACAGAAGAAACTTTGGTATTCATATATGCACAGACATACAAAGACAACAACGCCGACAAAGATTAGTATGACAAAACTATCAGCACATCCAATACAATATTTTAACTCAACATAACCAAAGAGAAATCCAAGATGATTCACCAAGAAAAAAAAATATTATACAACCAAGAAATGCCCTCCTATATTTGAAATATTGGAAATTAAGCAGCAAACTCAGATATCAAATGGTAAAAAAACAGCCTCACTTAAATGATCCACCTAAAAAACAATAGCAATAGATAGAATAGGATCATCAAAATGACCTCGCTTGTTCTTCTTATGATGAAAAAGTAAGACCAAGGGAGACAAGAGCCCGGTACACAGACTGCAATCCTGGAAGGTAGCTGGATTTGATAAGGGTGTCATTACCGGAGATAACTTCGATCCGACAGTAATGCAAGTGAGCTGGGTACTGGCAATGTAAGGCTGAAGATGTTGTTGGGTCCACACCTGAGCATTTACAGGGTTCATCATGGCCGCGACATGCTCATTGTCGATTCCAACTATGAACACGGCACTAGAATTGATGAAGAAACCTTCAAGAAATTTTTGAAGGTTTCCTATAGATAAAAACTGACAGACTATGATCACATAGATGGTTCTTAAAATGGTAAGGAATATGCAAAGTTAGAAAGAAAGGTTCAGTATTACTTAGTATGAAGGCACCAATACATTTGGATAGGCACAAAGAATAAAATTATAACCACATATCACTGCAATTGCTGGTTAAAGCATATAGTGGCTTACTATGGTGGTAATGAGTCGATCCAAGAACACACAATTTTCTTGAGCTTGACTCCTATATTTTCCAAGTAGGAGCCTGGTTTCAGCTTGAATCGATTGCGGTGGACGCCACGACCGTGACGTCAAGTGAGGCGATCCCCTGGAAAAGAAAAACAAATTAGTCTCAAAATAGAACAAAACCCTAACCCTAACCTTATTGTCGAGCAAGAAAACGGTGCTCCTCCGAAAGGGGTGGCGGTCGACGGGGTTGGCGCCGTCGTCGATCTCGATGTCGCAGATGTCTAAGCCCTGTCCTTGAGGTGGGCCCGGAGGAGTGGAGGTGGAGGAATCGACGATGGAAGGTAGCGTCGTAGCTTCCGTAGGCATTTTGGTCACGCCGACCAACGATGACCGTCTCCTTCACTCGTAGACATCGTTGGACTATGGATCGCCCTAATTTTTTTAGAGAAGAAGAAATTGAGTAGTAGGAATAAGAACTAGGTCATGGAGAAGGAAAGTCGAGAGAGGGGAAGTAGAGGGAACGATGAAAAATTAGTGCGGGAAGTGAAAATTTCTCAATTGATATTCGGTGTCGGGATATATGAAAAATGGGTGCAGGGATTTTTTTTTCTTCGTTCTAACGATTTTTAGTGTCACCAAAATTTTATAAAATAAAATAAAATAAAATTAGAATTTTAGTAACGATTTTTTATTTATTGTAACGGTTATTACAGTTACAAGACTGCCACGGTAATAACTGTTACTAATTGCAAAAAAATTATGTCACAAATTGTCTATTTTGGTGTAGTGTCTGTTCTTACGTTCCACAACTCCATTTTGTTGTGGACTCCAAGGGCAGGAGAATTCGTGTACAAAACCGTGTGTATCACAAAATTGCTCAAACTCTGCATTCTTGAATTCGCCACCATGATCGCTTCTAATACGAGTGATCATGTAACCTTTTTCATTCTGTACCTTCTTATAAAAGGCGACAAATTCGGATAATGCATCATTCTTGCGTGTTAAGAAGTATACCCACGTGTATCTAGAGTAATCATCTACAATTACAAAAGCATAAAGCTTACCTCCGAGGCTAGCAACTCTGCTAGGACCAAATAAGTCCATATGTAGCAATTGTAGAGGTCTAGTAGTACATACTGCGTTTACTGACTTGAAAGTAGATCTGGTAGCTTTGTTCTTTTCACATTGGCTGCATACCGAATCCTTCTTGAATGTTATGTTCGGTAAACTGCGTACTAGCTTCTTCGTAGATAATCTTGAGATTGTGTCCATATTTGCGTGACCGAGTCTCATATGCCACAGATGACTCTCATCACTTTTAGCCATTAAGCATCTACCTGAAATGTTAGTTTCTTCCAACAAATAGAAAACATATATGTTGTCTTACCTGATACCTTCAAAGATAGTACTACCAGTTGAGCTATAAACTATAGTACATTTGTCTTTGCCAAAGTTGATGCCATAACCATGATCAGCTAGATGACTTATGCTGAGTAGATTATGTTTCAACTCGGTAACCAGACAGACATCCTTAATCACAGGATAGGGAGACTTACTAACATCACCGATACCAATGATATACCCTTTCAAGTTGTTACCGAAGGAGACATAACCTTTCTTCTTTTTCTTCGATAGTGTTGCAAATAATGTAGCGTCACCGGTCATATGCCGTGAACAGCCGCTGTCGAGGATCCATTTGCTTTTAGCATGTGAAAGGTGTTCCATCTACAAAACAATTTGCAGATGAAACTTTTGGTACCCATTTCTTGTAGGGTCCTGAAATATTAGCTTTTGGTATCCATGCATAAATATTTAAATTAACAAGCTTTCTGATTCTACATGCAGAAGAAATATGACCAATATGGCCACAATAATGACATTGTGCATGTTTAGTGTTGAAAGCTGAGTGATGTGCACGGTTGGTAGGTTTAGGTTTTCTAGTATAGAAGAAAGCATACCTATAATCCTGTTTGGGCTTAACCTTTTGGGGTAAAGGTTTGATAGGGTTAGGTCTGACAGTGTTTGGTTTGGGAATGTTTCGATTATTCGGTAAGTGACACATGTTAGGGTAGGAAGCAGCAGTCTTAGGCTGTTTTCCTAACCTAATTTCCAATCTTTTGGAAGTGTCATACAACTTAGTATAGTCATAAGTGAGTGCTTCCATTCTGACTTGTGCACTTTGAAGACTTTTCTTCTCTTTAGAAAGTTCTTCTTTTAGTTGGTCAATAACCTTGTCTTTCTCTTTAGATGACTTGGTAGTCTCGTGTAATAAGAGCTTAATAGAGGAAAGCTCACCAAACTCACTAATATTATTTCTAACCTCAGCTAGTAGGTCGGTAAGTCTTCCTATTTCACCTTTGTACTCTTTGAGTACCTTCTTAGAGGTCTGATATTTGCTACACAGTTTCCTATAATCACTTATCAGTTTACTGAAGGCATCTCCTAATTGCTCAAAGGTGAAGTCATCATATGTAACAACTACAGGTTCAGAGAGTACCTGATCGGATGCCATAAAGCATACATTTGCAGCGTCTTCTGATTGTTCATCTTCTGAGTCGCTGGCTTCACTTTCATGCCATATGCTGGTGTTGGCATATCTCCGAGATGTTGATCTCTTCAGGTTCCCTTTTTATACATGTTGCTCTTCTTGCTTGATGATGAGTTTGTAGGACAATCCTTCTTCATATGTCCCTTCCTCTTGCAGCCGTAGCAGACAACATCATCTTGATACCAGTTGTTGCTGCTATTGTTTTCTTTGGCTTTCTTTTCATATCTCATGAATCTTTTGAATTTCCTTGCTAGGAGTGCTTGATCTTCAGCATTAGACTCACTGCTGTCTGAATCACCTTCAGTAGCTTTTCTGTGCTGAGCCTTAAAAGTTATTGTCTTCTCCTTTGGTGCAGGCTCTTCAAAATCTTGTAGCTCCAGTTCATGAGTGAGTAGCTTACCCATGAGTACTTCGAGGGACATAGTTGTGAGGTCGTTCCCTTCAATGATCGCAGTAGCCTTTGGAGTCCAGTTCTTGGTAAGTGCTCGCAGGAGTTTGTAAATCTTTTCATGGTTACTGTAATCTTTGCCTAGGAAGGACAAAGGATTTACAATATCCAAGAATCTTTTGAACATCTCAGTAACTGTTTCGTTGGGCTTCATCTTGAACACCTCATACTCTTGAGTAAGTCTGCTGACCTTTGATTCTTTGACTTGAGTCGTGCCTTCGTGTGTGACTTCAAAAAGCTTCCATACTTCATTAGCAGTTGTGCAGATAGACACCCTGTTAAATTCAGTTCTGTCTAAAGCACAAAATAAAGCGTTAATAGCACGTGCGTCAAGAATGGCCTTTTTCTTTTCTTCCTCTGTATATCTGTTATGGGGTTTTTCAACTAAAACTCCATCAACATTTATACGAGGTGGCTTATGATAGCCATCAATAACAATAGACCATAAATCAAAGTTAAGTGATTTCAAGAAGAAACTCATCCGTGTTTTCCAATAGGTATAGTTCGTACCATCAAACAGTGGAGGTCTGTTTGTGGCCTGGCCTTCACTTATGAATTTTACAGTTGCCATGTGTTGTGCTGTGATCTATATAACAAATAGTTAAATGAATAAATAATTACAATGTTACCTTGCTTTACCTGTAACACCCGCTGTGATACCAATTATAGGAACGAAATCGTAAAGCGCAATACTCTAGAGGGGGGGTGAATAGAGTTGGCAGCGGAATAATGCTAATTAAAAATATTAGCAGCAAGATCACAGAATAATAATCATAACTAAATAATATAAAGGCAGAGATAAGAAAGCAAATGCAAAGACATTGATGTATACTGGTTTCCCTTTGTTGAGGACTAGTACAGTCGGTAGAACTCTTGCTACCAGTTGAATCCACTATTGGCAAAACCACAAGTTTTCTTACGAAGTCCTTGCAACTTCTACAACACGAGCTTTGATACGAAGAACTCGTCCAACTTCAATTTTGAAGAGTTGAATCTTCTATCAAGCCTCTGATTACAATCACTCTGAAACTTCTAGACCGTACCGCACTAGCAAATCGACTAGAGGATTGTAACTGGCTTGGGATCTGAAATTTGAAGCTCGAAAAAAAAAAACTCTTTGGAAGACTGAAAGCTTTTTAGAAGAGAGAAGATTGAAAGTGAATGATGAGTAAAAATGGTCAAAATCCTTCTCTATTTATAGTTTTTCCAAAGACAGAATTCTGGCAGAATTCGGGCAGAATTCGGGCAGAACTCGATAAGAAAATCTCGGTCAAATTCGCAACTGCAAGAGGACCAAGTTCCAGGAATTCAAACACAAAACGGCCACTAACCGAACTCTGGCCGAGTTCTGTCAGGGTTAGATTAGGGTTTTAAAATTAGTTTTTGGGAAATTTTGAAAACCTTTTTGAAAACCTTTTTGAAGCTTTTGTAAATACGAATGTTTTACAAAACTAAGGATATTTTAAAAGCGGTTTGAAATCTTTTGGAATAGCCTATTTGCCAGTAAGACTCGATGTACAAAGTATTCCTAGACTCAAATAAAATAAAAAATACATTGCTTAAAGAAATACATACTCGAACAGGCAAACAGCGCTTCGGTCTTGAACTGTGTAGATAGCTGTTCTTGATCATGTCCAAGAGTCTGAGATATCTTGACTAGCTTCATATATCGAGACAGAGTTTGATCAATTATTAAAATTAGTTTGACCATATGACCAATGGGCCAACACACAGTACATCTCAACAAATTATAGCAGGTCAGGATATATAATCATGCTAGAGAGTAAGATACAAGATACTGAAGGAATAACATGATAAAAAGAGAGAGACTGTAAATAAATAGCTACAGTATATAGAGAACTAACAATGCTAGTGATTCAGAGCACAAGATGGTTATGTAGATGGCACGATGTTGTACACGAGTAATCTACAGAGGTTGTACACGAGTAATCTACTGGATTGAATACATAACCACTTCTACTCCCCCGCCCCAATCAATACACAAGAATCTAGTTAAGTTATGTTATTGTACACGAAGGTCATGTGAATACATGATTATATATGATTTCACACGTTTCGTACACGAACGTCACAAATACAAGGAGTACACGATGTTCACGATAAAGTACACGAACACGAATATCCGATGTATCCGCTAAGAAGAAAACATCGCACAACAAGATCCATATAGTACTAATCCGTGTTTCCAACGTGGCAGCATCAAGTAAAGTAATCTAAAGCAGGAAATATACTCCTAATGCAGGATATGAAATGATCAGAGAATGTACTCGCCTGGTGTCTGAATGTCCAAAGTAAATATACTGTCCGAGGAGAGGTGTTTGGCTCCTAATAAGAACAGCACAATTCACAACAAGTCCAAAATGGCAATATAAAGTTCTACTATGCATTCTACATGATTCTAGGTCAATCTAGACCAAAGTCAACTCTTGGTCAACTTGGTCAACCCTGAAAGTCAAACCTAGGTCAACTATGGTCAAACTAGGTCTAACAAGTCTAAATTAGGTCAAACAAGTTATTCTAGGTCTAAACAAACTAAGTATATGCAAATCAAGTATCCAAGATAGCTACTAACTCATAGCCTAAGTCACTTGCTAAACCAAGCACAAAAACTAAACCATAAGCTAACAAGGCACACAAATTTAGTCATATAATGTATATATATTATTCACATTCACATATTCATATACATAGATATATATAGGAAAGCTATATATAGGCACATACATACATACATACATATATATATATATATATATATATATATATATATATATATATAAATATATATATATATATATATATATATATATATATATATATATATATATATATATATTTATATATATATATATATATATATATATATATAAATATATATATATATATATATATATATATATAAATATATATATATATATATATATATATATATATATATATATATATATATATTTTATATATATATATATATATATATATATATATATATATATAATATATATATAGAAAGAGAGGTAAAAGAGAAAGTGAGTATGTGTGTGTTTGGCATGTGTGTGAAAGGATATGTGTTAATATTCTAAAATTTAGTGATAGGTAGGCGTATGTGACATGGGATACATGATGTCAAAGGGTGTATGAATGCATGTGTGTAAAAGGTTATAGGTTAACTCAGTTTATAGAAATACATACATATATACTTACCTTGTATACATGTATACATACATATCATGTATATTACATTTACATGATACATACATGTATACTTGTATTATATTATACTTACATTCATGCATATTAGATACTTGTATTTATATTAACATATTGTAAACATTCATTTCATTCATGCATCTATGCATTACCTACATGTTTTATACATATTTATATATTGTATATTTATATTATTTCATACATTAACATAGAGACATACAAACATGCACACATCATATATTTCATACCTTGCATTACCCTACATATCATGTTATATATTATCATTCATTCCTTTCATATATTACATTATCTTAAAGTTGAATACATCATATATGGATACAATACATTATCTTGCATGCTTGCATTCATATATTATATTCTATATTACCTATATACATGTATTTCCTTCATCCATTCATGCTTGCATCATATACTCTACATTACCATACATGTTATCATTATATATTGCAATACAATATTTATACAATATGCATTCATATATATCCTTACATATATATCTTGCATTCATATCTAGCATTCATTATATACTTTCATGCATACATTGTATATCATTCTTTCATTCATGCATTGCTCATATGCATTATATTAATTGCATTCCTACATGCTTGCATTCAACCATATATATACATTAATGTAAAGAGAATATATATCATATATATAGATTATTTCATTCATCTAACATATCATGCATTACGTACTCTATATTCATTTAATATCCATACTACATAGGCTCATAGGTTACACAAAATGCATATATCGTATAGTCACTCTTCTACTTAAAACCAATACTGTACAAATTGGGCATTCACTAAATTCTAGGATTAAAGTATGTTGTAGCCCTTCGTGTTAGCTTTCTGAAACTTCAAACGGATCGCATTTTCGTGTTCGAAAGCTCCCGAAATCGCGAAAATACCGAAACACGTTCGTCTTTCGTACAACTGACACTCAAATAATTCTACAAAAGTTACAAAAAGAATTTGGCTTATTAAAATATATATATTTGGAAATCTAACTTTGATACGGTTCTTTTAAAAAAATGGAAGATAAATCGGAGTTCTAAGCTAAAAGTTATGACATTTCTAAGTTGCTTTGGTTAATAAAACGTGGATAAAAATTATAACGGATTTGACAAAAGAACACATATAGGCCAAGGTACTTGGATACAAACATAGGTATCCAAATGAAACTCATTCTAACCATCCTAACTAAGATCAATCCACTCTCTAACCATTATAAAACTGAATTTAAATATCTATTTAAACTATTATCATACATACATACACATGGGGTGTCCTAATTTGGGATCTATCAAGTAGGACACAAGACACATATCTAAAATCCTCAAGAGAGCTCCAAATGGCCTCAAATTTGAATCTAAATGGAACACATGCATGAGGATGGATCCTATGGATTCAAAACTAATTTATATGCAAAGAAAATCGATTTAGAGGATGGGACCTATTGGGAGTGGAATCCCAATAAAATCTTTTAGGACACGGCTCCGATATGAAGATCCCTCAAAGTGGACACTCCTCCTTGCACTCCTCTTCCAATCCTTGGTAGCACCCTTCCTTTGGAAAATGGAAATGATTGAGGGAAGATTTGGTGAAGGAATGATTTGATTTGGAGATCAAATCAATGGAAAGGCTCTCTAAAATTGGGGAAGAATAAAAGGAAAATAAAAGAGGCAAGATTTTAATGAATCATTCTCTTCTAAAGGTGGCTGCCATAAAGAGTCCATTAGGGCTAATAGGAAATGCCTAATTGCCCCTCTCTAGTCTCATATGGTTAAGTCTAGACTAGGTTCATGTTTGGGGTCAAAATGATCTAGTTTTGAGTCTCTAACTTAACCATTCTAACATGATAAAAATTAGTTTAATTAACTAACTTAATGTTGGGTCTTGTGAGCCATGCTTAACTTAATATTGGGTCCCATCTAGAGTTCAAGCTACCCGGGTCACAATACAAGTCGAAACGAGACGAAACTCAAACCCGACTAAACAAATCCAATAAAAACAATATTAAAAATATAAAATTTTCCTAAAATATTAAAATATGAAAAATGACCAAAATCATAATACATCAATTTAATTATTATTAAAAATAATCTAAAATTCACCAATTAATCAAATTTCTAAATAATTTAAAAGTCACAAAATGACCAAAATACCCTTAGCCTAAAAGTTGTAAATAGTCATTCTAATCACATGGTCAGGTCCCCATGGTTAGTCTCTAAGCTTAGCAAAACTAGAGATTAACTAGTTAACCATTAAAATCATAATTCAACATTTTAAATAGTTTTAAATTGATTAAAAAAATTACCAAAAATTATAACATGAGTTAAATCTTATTATCGATTAATCAAAATTATAAAAGTTCAAAATTACCCTCATTTGGAAAACTGGGTGTTACAGCCTGCACATGGAAACTATGTGGGTGTCAGTACTCAACTGTACTGGTGGAATGAGCTCCTCGCCCACCCATACAAAACCAACACGTTTGATTTACTTTGTGCAACATAGTCCCTTTTATGATTGTCTTTCTACTCTTGCCTTAGGATCAGTTTTACGACAGACGCCTTGGCCTATTTTGTGTCTCTAGACCATCCCGTGCTTGCAACATCAACGTTAACCTATCAAGTCGTGTTTGCCTTACGGCCCAAAATCAGAGATGCAACTACACGATAGACTCCTTTTCCATGTGACCATACTACAAAACCCATATTGAGGCCGTGCCTCACATTTCAGTAAGACTAAACCACATCACCGCGTTGCGGCCCATGCTACTTTGATCACCAACTGACCTAATCAAGACTTCTGGGCTAAGTGTCACTCGACCAACTTGCCTTGCGGCGATTCCTGACTTAAACTCGAACAACTCAAATCCAACTTATACAACTCACATATCAACACTTGAGACTCGACGTCATATCTCGTGCCAAATCACGTCACCTATGTTGTAGCCATTCTTAGGCCCAAATATTTGTGTTCTAACTGTATACACATTCAATAACTCAACTCAATCCAAAGGCACACACGCGGATTGTCGCCCGTGCCGACTCATCTATATGAATTGGTCACTGACTCCCAGAGCCATCGTGGACTCCTCTAGCTTTTATTAGACGGGTGCCCTTTCAGTACGAGTAGCAAGCCCCACTGCAAGTTTCCGCCTAATCTGTGCCCAGCACAGCTAATTACTCGTTTCCAATCGCGGTCGCAACGGTCCCGTGGCCGCCGGGTTGCCGTACAGGGAAACGACCCACCTTGTCGACAAGTTGTCCATGACCATGCAAGACTCGGCTCAAACTGACGTCTCACACAGTCATGCTACCTCTAGTGTCACCATTTCTTTCAGGGCCAAGTTCATACTTCTTTCTTCTGAGACCACCTCGATGACCAATAGCCGCGAGCATACTTCTTTCTTCTGAGACCGCCTCGATGACCTATAGCCGCGAGCATACTTCTTTCTTGCCCTTTTTTCAAACTTAATGAATCAACCGTAGCCCGTGCCTTAAAATGCTAAGTCCGTGCATCGTGCCTTAAGCCAATCGTGTTCTACGCAACACTACCGCCCGAATCATATTTTATACGACGGGCCTTGGGATTGTGGGACTATTCAACTCATGAACGCCTATTTGATAGCCCTTGCCTTACTTAACTTTGCAATAACTTGACGAGCAAAGACTGCGTCAAGCCTTGCGTCGTGGGAACGTGTCGTGCACGCATTCGACTTCGAACGACCAAGTCATTTTGGTGCCTAGACTTATGTCACAATCCGTTCAACTCAACTTAACTCATGGGAAAACCAAGGCTATGCCAAGCCTTGGACGATGGGACCGTGCACGCTTTATGAAGCTTTCATGTAGGCGACGCCTATGACTTAGGCTACGTTCATAACTTCACCTACTCAACCAACTTTCCTTCTTCCAAGCCAGGGGACGAAGGATCGAGTGTCATTTTTAAAGCACGCCGTGCACCAACTCTAAGCCGACCATTGGACCTTTTCATATTCTAACTCATTTTGACCTGTCGGGATTATTCCCATAGCTATGTGGATTCATCTCTTTTATTACCAAGCCTACTTGTGCAAGTTAAAAACATGCAATTTATTATGTGAGGGCTAAGATGAGGCAAGTTCACCGAAACTACCCTACCTGAGAGAACGGTCGTCTCGACCGAGCGATATCTTCGAGCAACCGTTGCAAGGCTAAGTCCGAACGCCGTTAGCGCTCCGATTCCTCTGATTGACTGAGCGGGACGGGGCACTACATCATACACCACTCAGAAAAAGTTTCATCCTCGAAACTAACCGAGTACACTTACTCATCGACTTATCACTCGAATGTTCAACGACTCTCGCATATATTTTCTCTATGTATTTCTTAAATCCGAGCCACGCTCGTGCTACCCTCAATCCTTTCTTCAAAACTCACGATATCAAAATCCTCGACACTTCTTATTCTTGGATCATGCACACATTCCAGGCATCCTCGAAATATATGCATTTCAACCAAGCCTTGTGATAGTGAATCCAATCCCACCTATTGATTCATCCACTCAATCCTAAAAATCAATCGTATCGATGCTAACTCTCGCAACATGGACATCTCGCCTAGCCGCTAGGCCATCTCTTCTAAGCTAAAGTCAATTGTCAGTATTGGAATCACAGTTCCCAAACAACGATATCAACACTGACCCCATCCTAAGGTCAAACCAAGTTGATAGTACAGGGTTTTCTATCCAAGCTCGCGTCACTCCGACTTCTAAACTTTGAGCGTTGATTTCCTACACACATCCTGACATTCATCGCACGGGGTCTGAGCCATTCAGTAAAGCCATCCTACGATAACTTATGTTTCAAATCAATTCCTTGACATATCAATATCACTCATTCATCAAGCCATTTCGCATAGTCTATATCTCCGAACACGTTTGACATAATCTACCTATCAATCATTCTCAAGTCAAGCATGCTACGACACGATTCATCGCTAAACTATACTTCACATTTCATACTCCCTAAGTCATTTATCCCAATTTACGTATTCGATTACAAGGTCGTCTGACTTAACAATACGTTGTGTCCCGATCTCACGCGTATCCACGGTGGGCATGAATCACCATGCACACTCCTGTGGGATAATCATCCTCATCGGAACGTAACTTTTGTTCGAGTCTAGACTAATTCATTCTTGATGCGCGGATTGGACCTACTCAATCCTTAAGTTTATTTCATTCATCAATCGCAAGTATTAACATCCTTAAAATTTTCTTCGCATCAAACCGACAAGTCGAGACAATCAAAGTTGTCGCATCCTGATTTTTCGAGTTCGATCATTCCCGCGACATGAATCACCATGTCAGCACTCACGCGGAACGATCGCCCGAAATTCGACGCAATGCATGTGCGAGGCCAGAGTTGCACTCGCACAAGACAAGATCGTCGACGTTGTGGCCATCAACGTAACCATCAAGACACGATTATTTTTATCCAATATTCATCTCAATCAAAATCCTAAGTATAGTATCCAACCGAACAATAACCCTTGCACGATCGTCATTCGCCGAGTCAGAGTACCCCCGAGTTATCGCATATCGATCTTTGATACGCCTCAATACCATCGATGACATGCGTAACCTGACGATCTTCCTTTGCAACAAATTCTGAGTCGTGCGAATGGTGCTATCGTCCGACAGGATAATCTTCTCAATATTTAAATTCAAGTTCGATCATTATCCCTCGAATCTTTCACAACATCAATTTTCTTAAATCCAAATTCACGTATCGTTCATCCGTCCATCTTAAGTCATCGACCAACATATTTTCTCAATTCGTATCATTCCCTGCTAACTCAAATCATCGAGCAACATTCAATCCAATCCTTAGAGTCATTGCATAACTTTGACATTCAACTTTTTATGCACGCTATCGTCCCATCGTGCTAACTTTTTCTTACGATCCGTATCAATTTCCTCGATCAAGTCATCCATTTGTATACCCTAACTTTTTCTCGATTCGGTTTCACCTACTCAATCATTTTTCTATTTCATACTCACGCAATCCTTAATCCCATGCACGTTCCATGCGCGTCAATTTCTAGGTTGTTCGAATCGGCTCATCAAAATCTTTAAGACTATATTTTACTCAATCATATTCAATCTAAGGCTTTGCATACACGTAACGCTTGCTGATAGACTCATCGACACCCTGCATCCTCAATCAATCGATCAACATCCCTGAGGCTATCGTCAGGGATAAAGTCATTTGACAAATCCTAAAAACTATCGTTCGAATCAAAATCGACTTTTCGAATTCCGTTCGAACTATTCCTCGAATTCCAAGCACGCTTATCTATATCGCATCGACGATATCGCCGTTCGATAGCACCCCTATCGATAGTTATCCCACGTACTCAATCGAGTCTAACTCGTTCTTGTCCGACACAATTTGAATCCCGCACTCGACTTTTCTAAGGTCGACGCAACTTTGGTGTATATGCCCAGCTCGACTTAGCCAATCGTGCCTATGCGAACCATCTTTTTGTTTCTTGTCAAAAACTATTTTCCTACGTTTTGCAAAATAGATAGACTTATTGTATGGACATCCATGGGATATTTGAGAGACCGCGCACTAACGATATCAACTTTGCAGAAGTAACAATTCAGAGTTTGCGGAAACAACGGAGTTAAAGAATTCAATCGATAGTCCAAGGATGTAAATCCGTACTTTGATACCATTATGTCATGCCCCGCTCCCGTAGGAGTGATCGTCCTTGCTAAGACGTGATGCCGCACGAGCCTAGATTGCGCTCGTGCAAGGCGGGTTCCATAACAGCCAATTTCAGCGGCTACGACAAGGTCGTCGCACAGAAGTCCCATGCAGAGACATTCAATTATAGCAGCAAAAATTTTAAAGCAAAACACAAGTTATTCAAAGAAGCTCTTTATTAATATTAAAACAAAGATTACAAAGGGCGCAAGGCCAAGATTATAAGTCTCTCGAGCTCACTTTTCTCACATTACAAGTTACTCTGCTCTCTCTCATCTCTCGATACAATGCTTGAGCCAGCAGAAGCTTCGAAAGGTGACGTCCATACATTATGTCCCGTATAAGTCTTGACTCCATGCGGCCGCACGCTTCGAATCGCCAAGGAACTCCGTGCCTTGACGCATCCAAGCGAGCTCCGTGCCACGAGCTTCTACCTGTGCCTGTACATGGAAACTATGTGGGTGTCAGTACTCAACTGTACTGGTGGAATGAGCTCCTCGCCCACCCATACAAAACTAACACATTTGATTTATTTTGTGCAACATAGTCCCTTTTATGATTGTCTTCCTAGTTTTGCCTTAGGATCAGTTTTAGGACAGACGCCTTGGCCTATTTTGTGTCTCTAGACCATCCCGTGCTTACAATATCAACGTTAACCTATCAAGTCGTGTTTTCTTTACGGCTTAAAATCAGAGATACAACTACACGATAGACTCCTTTTCTATGTGACCGTGCTATAAAACCCATATTGAGGTCGTACCTCGCATTTCAGTAAGACTAAACCACATTGCCGCCTCGCGGCCCATGCTACTTTGATCACCAACTGACCCAATCAAGACTTCTGGGCTAAGTGTCACTCGACCGACTTGCCTTGCGACGATTCCTGACTTAAACTCGAACAACTCAAACCCAACTTATACAACTCACGTATCAACACTTGAGACTCGACACCACATCTCGTGCCAAAGCACGTCGCCTATGTTGTAGCCATTCTTAGGCCCAAATATTTGTGTTCTAACTGTACACACATTTAACAACTCAACTCAATCCAAAGGCACACACGCGGATTGCTGCCCGTGCCGACTCATCTATATGAATTGGTCACTGACTTCCAGAGCCATCGTGGACTCCTCTAGCTTTGTTAGACGGGTGCCCTTTCAGCGCGAGTAGCTAGCCTCGCTGCAAGTCCCCGCCTAACCCGTGACCAGCACAGCTAATTACTCGTTTCCAATCGTGGCCGCAACGGTCCTGTGGTCGCCGAGTTGCCGTACAGGGAAATGACCCACCTTGTCGACAAGTTGTCCATGACCATGCAAGACTCGACTCAAACTGACGTCTCACACAGTCATGCTACCTCTAGTGTCACCATTTCTTTCAGGGCCAAGTTCAATACTTCTTTCTTCTGAGACCGCCTTGACGACCTATAGCCGTTAGCATACTTCTTTTTTCTGAGACCCGCCTCGACGACCTATAGCCGCGAGCATACTTCTTTCTTGCCCTTTTTCCAAACTTAATGAATCAACCGTAGCCCGTGCCTTAAAATACTAAGTCCGTGCATCGTGACTTAAGCCAATCGTGTTCTACGCAACACTACCGCCCGAATCATACTTTATACGATGGGCCTTGGGATTGTGGGACTATTCAACTCATGAACGCCTATTTGATAGTCCTTGCCTTACTTAACTTTGTAACAACTTGACGAGCAAAGATTGCGTCAAGCCTTGTGTCGTAGGAACGTGCCATGCACGCATTCGACTTCGAACAACCAAGTCATTTGGGTGCCTAGACTTATGTCATAATCCGTTCAATGTAACTTAACTCATGGGCAAACCAAGGCTATGCCAAGCCTTGGATGATGGGACTGTGCACGCTTTATGAAGCATTCATGCAGACGATGCCTGACTTAGGCTACGTTCATAACATTGCCTACTCAACCAACTTTCCTTCTCCCAAGCCACAGGACGAAGGATCGAGTATCATTTTCAAAACACGCCATACACCAACTCTAAGCCGACCATTGGACCTTTCCATATTCTAACTCATTTTGACCTGTCAGGATTATTCCCTTAGCTATGTGGATTCGTCTCTTTTATTATCAAGCCTACTTGTGCAAGTTAAAAATATGCGATTTATTATGTGAAGGCTAAGATGAGGCAAGTTCACCGAAACTACCCCACCTGAGCGAGCGGTCGCCTCGACCGAGCGATGTCTTCGAGCAGCCGTTGCAAGGCTAAGTCCGAACGCCGTTAGCGTTATAATTTCTCTGATTGACTGAGCGGGACGGGGTACTACACCTAGCATTGTATCGCCTTCTCCGGTTGGGACCTGAGTATTGGGCTCTATTCTTCCCACTTTTGAGAGCGGGGGCGCTGGAGTTGGATGCGAGGCTTCGTTGGTAGAAGCCGACAGAGCATCCTCCGTAATTGTTGGTGGTGGCGCAGTAGCCTTGACCACCTAGGCCTTACGAGCTTTCCTAGGTTTCATAAACCTAGGTGAAGGGTTTGATCCTTCAAAGGGCATGTCTTTGTAAGCTTGTTGGTCGAGTCGGACGACCAATGTCTGTTGGGATGAGTCCAACTTAGAAATATCAGATTGTGACACTACTTTTCGTTGGCGGAAAAAAGCCCTGCCTAGCAGAGTTGCCATCTTGTTCGCTATCGTATTTTAGGAAAGATATGTTTAGGTTGATATGTATCTTTCATAGGGATAAGGGAAGAAGAGATAAGTTGAGACAAGACTTCTTTCCTTTCCTTTATATATTATAATTTTGAACAGTACAACAAAGCCGTAACAGTAAGGATTTGCTAGTACAAAAATAGATTATGGGAAGTGTGCCGATAGAGATCGGGTACTGTAATGACCCCTTTACTTTATTGACAATTTGATACTTAGTAGCTTATGAAAGTGCTACTAAGTACAAGAACTACAGAGAGCCTATAAAAAAATCCTATATATTGATTATCAACAATTTGATATTTAGTAGCTTATCGTGTTTGCCATTGATTATCAACATAAGAACTACAGAGGAACTATATATTGATTGAAAACTTTGAAAGTACAATAGAGAGCCTAGAAAGAAATCCTAAGAAATAATCTAAGTACAATTTGTTTAGATTCTGGGGGGGGTGACGGTGGAGGCTCAGGAGAAGTATAGGAACTCTGCCTTACTCCTTGGACTATCAGACACTGTCTTTGCTCTTGAGAAAATTGCCAGCCTTAGCATGGGTGTGGTACCCTACAATTTGTAGTGATTTCTGAATGAAGCATATTTTGGGCCGCATGAATGGCCACGTGGCCACGTGGCTGTAACAACACATGAGGACTCGATCTTTGGCTGCCAGCTGGTAGATTTCCTGATATTTCTTTGTTGCAGCAAATCTGAGTGGTTGAGACTTGGTCAACTTGCAACATGTCCCCTCCCACAAAGTAGAGCCCGAATCGTTTTGGTTGTATAGTGGCCTTAGGAGCTTTGCTTCTGCGGCTCGGCTCCGCTTGGCCGTATGGGATCTTTGGGAGCATTTCTTCTGCGGCTTGGTTTTCACTTGGCCGCATGGGATCTTCGAGAGCCTTGCTTCTGTGGCTCGAGTCTACTTAGCCGTATGGGGTCTTTGAGAGCCTTGCTTCTGTGGGTCGAGTCTTCTTAGCCGCAAGGGGTCTCCAGGAGCATTCTTTCTGCGGCTTGGTTTCACTTGGCCGCATGGGATCTTTGAGAGCCTTTTCTCTGTGGCTTGGTTTCTCTTGGCCGTATGGGATCTTCGAGAGCCTTGCTTCTGCGGCTCGAGTCTACTTAGCCACATGGGGTCTTCGAGAGCCTTGCTTCTGTGGCTCGAGTCTTCTTAGCCGCATGGGGTCTCCAGGAGCATTCCTTCTGCAGCTTGGTTTTACTTGGCCGCATGGGATCTTCGAGAGCCTTGCTTCTGCGGCTCGAGTCCACTTAGCCACATGGAGTGATGATCTACATAAACTCCATCTTTTCCATGCTTCTACAGTGCCCTCAGCGATGACATTGATTTAGTGGATCTAATCAGTTGATGATCTGATCTTCCCTCTATCTCTCTTCTTCTCTGTTGATTGTACCTCCTCCTCTCTATTTGCATTTTAGCAGGCAAGCTATGAAGGTGGTAATGATGAGAAAAGATCTCCTGTGTGAAAGATGCCATCTAGGTTGTCACAGCTGTTTAGGTAGACTGTTTAACCGCTTGGCCTGATTGAGGCGCTGATTGGGCGGCCGTTGCTGCAGGAGCTCCAGGTGAGAACTTAAGGATCCTCGGGTGTGATTGTTGGTGATTATGACTGTCCATCTGGACCGCTTGATCATATATAACCTAGCACGCACAAGTGTTTAGGATAACCTATCGTTGAATGGTGCGGTTATGTAATTTATGCCATAAATGGGAGACCTAAATTAGGTAGCACGATTTTTGGTTGATGCGTGGTACTAGACATAATTTAGAGAGAATCTCCAGTTTAAATGGGGGCAGTTATGGTGCACATACCATAAATGTGGTATTGATCTTTTTAACTATTACCAACGAGATTTGAGGTGATTCGGTTTGGGGCACGAACCAGCTTTTGATGATCCAGTTCGGGGTGCGAACCAGCTTGATGATCCGATTTGGGGCACGAACCAGCTTGTGGTGATCCGGTTCAGGGCACGAACTAGCTTGTGATGATCCGGTTTGGGGCGTAAACTTGTTTGTGATGATCCAGTTTGGGGCACAAACCAGCTTGTGATGATCCGGTTCAGGGCACGAACCAACTGTCTTGGTGTGGAGGGTAGCTCAGCCAGGACTCGAGTTGTCTGCCTGTGGAGCCTAGCTGGGCCGTTTGAGCTGTATGCCCTATTGGCAGCATGTAGGCTTCTTGGGAGAAAACTCGCATAGTATCTGGGTCGCATGTGATCTGGTCACATGGAGTGATCCAGCTGTCTTTGGTTTTGTAAAGGTGATATACCTCAGGATACTATGTTGTTGGGACTTGGCATCCCATTGGAGGTCTTCTGGGCCTTCGTGCACTTTGCCTGAGGTAGTTTGGTGTTGATTGAGCCTAGGCAATTCCCATGCTTCTACAAATAGCACGGTCAAGTTCAGAAGCAGAATATCAATCCATTGCCAATGGTACAATAGAGGGGTTATATCTTAAGCATCTTCTATAAGATCTTGAAGAAGAAGCAGGTTCTAAAGCAGCCGATCTGTGGTATGATAACCAGTCTGCTATCCACATTGCTACTAATCTTGTATTTCATGAAAGGACGAAACACATTGAAATCGATATCTACTTTGTCCGTGATGAGTATACAAAAGGCGTGATAAAGTTTCACCATGTGATGACTGGTGATCAGATAGTCGATATCTTTACGAAGTCTATTTTGGGTCCTCGGGTTCAATTTTTATGTAGCAAGTTGGGCATGATTGACATCTATTCTCCATCTTGAGTGAGGGTGTTAAATTATTAGTATGTGTTAAGTATTAGTATTGGGGCTTTAGTCCCACATTGGCTAAATAATAGTGAGACGAGTTAGTCTCTCCTATATATATATGTAACTTCCCCTTTAATAGTATTTCATCCTATTATTCTACTCTACAATTTGCATGCGTCTAGTATGCATTTGCACTCCTAACTAGGCATGTCTTCTTTGTATACTGGCTGGTTAGATCATGAAGGGCCCTATTTTGGTGGAGTTGAGACTTGGGAGCCAAAGCATACCCATAAAGTTTTGGATATAAACCCAAAAAATCCAAAATTCTTAGAACGATAAACATAAATTCTACAATTCTGAAAACGATAGACATAACTGTCGCATAACTTCCAAGTTAGAGCTATATGGTATGGTTCTAACTGACCAAAGAAAGACTTGACGAGAGAGGAAGGAATTTCAAATGGGGGAAGCCCTTCAAGTTACTTAACTAAATAGAGAGAAACTTGTCGATAGAGAGATGATAAGACACCAAAGCGAAGTCGAATCATATCCAATCTTCCTAAAACATTATTATATTTGCATGAATCTTTGAGCAGTAGCTCTCAGTTACACGAAGGTTTTCCAAATCCATAGATATCTTGAGTTTACCATTAATTAGAGAAGAATTCTAATTTGAAAAGTGACAATATTATTCATGTTATTCTAAAAAAGTTACATGTTTTTATATAACTCTACATAACTTGGAAGAAAAAATAATCCAAAATAAAATCATAGTAAATTTAATTAATATTATTTTTAATCTTTTATTAAGGCCAAGAATCGAACATAGATATCTCTAATAATCCACACGAGCTTAAACCGCTGGATCAACTCCTGGTGGTAAATTTAATATAATCATAAACAAAGAAAGAAAACATCTGATCAAATATTCAACTTGATATCCTGGATTTTTATTACATATAGAATGAAATCAAAACCAAATTAATATAAACCAAGTGTCCCTATTCAGTTTGCTTCGACCAATCACCAATTGATTATCTAGTAGGGCCTTTTAATTGACCTTCTAATTCAGTTAGTCAAAATGACTAATTAGACCTTCTTTGTTTAACGTGGTCCTTGGTCAACCTGACTAATTGAATAGATACTACTTGCACTAGCCTCTCCTATCCAATCATTGAGTTCTTCTTTGAAATTGAAATTAACTCACCATTAAACAAGTATTTGGAGTGAACAAGAGACCTCAATCTTCACATTTAACTTCTAATTCTGTCACGTCTCGCTCCCGAATATTCAGACACGGGTGTGTGAATACATCTAGCCTATGCCGCAGTATCGATTGTAGTATATTGTCTAAACCTCAAAATATATCATTTTATAATAGTTTAAATATATCAAGATCATATCTACTCAATCACAGTAATATTTAAGAAGAGGAAAAGTGTAGAAAGTATAAATCCCAATACAATCACCACAATCATCCAAGTCCATAATCCCAAGTCCCAAATTATTAATATATGCCAAAGATAGTTTTTTCGGAGACAAATCCAGTCAAATGACTAGAATGGAAACTAAATCTAAAGCTAATGATATAGCTATAAGCCTAGATCCGTCAAAAGATCTCCTCCTAGTCTATAACCACATCTGGACCTATCTCACCTACCATGTCATGATGTGGTCCATAATATATAGGACAAAGATCCTCATCATCGTCTAATATTAACATATCCAGTTAGAAAAGGAGCAAAATACATATGCATATAAACTTTATAAAATAAAAAAGACTATAGTACTGACGACTATAAGATAAAAAATAAGAACATAATCATGAACCTAAAGAAACCTAAATAAAACAAATAAGTACAACTAACTACTATCATGTCATGGAAGTAAAAATATGACAACATGAAACAACTATGACCATCAACAAGCTATACTAGTGCATAGAATACAACTTTCGACATATGCACAACTAGGGATAAATTCAGCACGTCATACATGAGTTGTACAACTGCTATTATTCATGAAAGACCATAAGATAGATCAGGGTTGACCATATACCTACTTGTATATCCTCCCACCCGATTATGACATCCATCTTCAATACAAGTATCACGAACAATAATCACGAATCACGATAACATACGAACTAGATCAACAAAGACATCTCTTTCTTCCATGTAGCAAATCGTGTTGTGAACATGTATAAAACTAATAAAAGACATGCATTATAGCAATATAACATAATAGAAAGAATACATGTAGAATACTTGCCTGAAAGTAGCACAACAAAAAAGTGGCCATTTGGGACGACTGGAATCTGTGTTAAAAAGTGTTTAAATTGTCATAAATTATTATTTTGTACGAAATGCAACAATGCTATTAGGATGGTGTGGCAAAATGTTTTGGGACGAAAAAAAACGTACTAATTTGGTTTTAGGGAGAAAAAACTAACTGTTCTAAAAGTGTCTGAATTATTTATTTTTATGACGAATTATTAAACTGTCCCAAAATAAAATTATTTGTAACCAATAAAAATTGTCCTAAAAATTAAGGGACTGATTGAGAATGGTCACAAAAGGATGTAGATCATTTTTAGGACAAAAACATATATGTCCCAAAAAGTAATAAAAATGGTGCTAATTATTATGAAATTATTATTTTCGTGTCCCACCTATAAAACATACAATGAAAATACATATATAATAAAATACATATATAACTAATTTATAAGTTAAATTGCACATTGTAGTATTGTATTAGCAAAAAAATAGTATTTATAAAACACCATTAAACATATATCACATCGTTTACAAAATAAACCCAAAGCGTTTTACATAATTGAGCATCCTCCAATCAACTACAAAATGAACTAAAAACTCTTCACATTATTAAATGCATCTCTCATCTTCTATTGTACTGACCAACAACATATGCTTTGCCCAACAGAGAACCATGAACACTACCTCTACCAGGAGAAGTCAGACTATATTTTTCTCGTAAAACATTTGATATCTGCACTTGAGAGTTTGGAGGAGTAAACTGAGAGGGACTAGCTCCAAGAGACATGCGTCCCAGACTTCCATAAACAACCCAAACGCTAACTAACCCAAATGCTAACTGAGAGGGACTAGCTCCAACATACTTGCCTGAAAGTATCGATGTATCGGTCATGGACATGTCGAAACGAAATATAACTAAAAACTAACTATCCCTAAACAATCCAAAATGCATAAATACATCACCTATGAGTCCAAAAGATGCCAAATAGGTAGAAATCGTATAAGATAGTCCATAGTTTCGATGAAGTTGTGAAATTGCCGTTTCGGGATTGGGTGTTGTCCAAAAGTGGGCTCACAAGAGTTAAAAATGAACCCAAATTAGCCTATGTCACCACCACAATTCCATGTTGGGGTATTTTGGTCCAAACAAAAATATTGCCTTTAATTTTTGCCATTAATGTGTCATTTTACTTTAGTATCATGATTAGAAACTAAGTTAGAAACTAGTTCTATTTAGTCATGCAATGACCAGGTCCAACCTTATTACCATTATTTCCATTTTGCCTAGCCCAACCCATTCCTAACAATTTCCTATTTGAGCCCATTAACTAATGAATTATCATGGAGGGAATATCCATTATTAATCCCTTTCCAATGAGCAACTCCTAGAAGCTTCTAGAACCTTTGCATTCCTAACTAATTTGATTACTTCATGCATATAATGGGGGGGGGGGGAGTGGCAGCCCATTTCTTTCTCTCCACTCTTTCTTCTCTACCAAAACCTTAATTTCTTTATCCATCTTCAAATCTAACCATAACCACTTTCATTTCCCACCATTCTTCATTATTTCAAGCTAAAACTGAGGTGATTCTCTTGGAGGAGCTCACAATTTCGAGGAAAGAGAGAGAGAGAGAGAGAGAGAGAGAGAGAGAGAGAGAGAGAGAGAGCATAGAGCTTCTTCCCTAAGTCTTTCCTCCTTGCTTGGATATCCACTAGAGCCAATCTCTAGTAGGTATTGATCCTCTCTCTCAAGTCCATGTTTATTTTTCAATAGAAACTGTAGCAGATCACCAAGTGTTTTGTTAAATTCATATAGGGTTAGGATGTTCTTTGATTGTTAAAAACAAGATGTATATCATATATATATATATATATATATATATATATATATATATATATATATATAAAATTTAATACTCTTTTTTCTACGGCTTAGCAGCGGGCAATTTTGTGCGATTTGGAGGCTTTGGCGTTCTCACCCTCCCGTAGGGCCGACGGCGGCAGATGTGCCGCCGGAACTGCCTCCCTCCCCTCACCGGACCTCTATCCTATCACATCCCTCGCTGCTCCCTCCTCCCTCACATTCCACTCCCCTCTCAGTCCTCCCCCACCATCAGGTGCTCTTTCCTCCCCTACCACCCAGGTCTGTCAGCCCCAACACCTTGCTTCACCACCACAATTCACCGCCTCATCCTTCAGCAGCATCAACATCCCTCCATAATCCACGACATAACTCCATCCATAACCACCTTCATCACTCCAACCCAGTCCTGCCACTTCTCCCCTCCTCCATTCATCCTAATCTCGCCCTACCTCCACACCTCGCATCCAAGCATTCTTGGAGCACAGAAGACCCCCTTCCTTTGCTGCGACGGTCGTAGGACATGCCAAGTTGACAATGTTTCCTCTGTCCTCTGGCCCCCTCACTCCTTCCCTTCATCCCGGGTCTATTTGAAGCAGCTCCGTCAATATAGTTTGCGAGGGAGGATGTCGCTACGCTTGGCTGAGCCCTTCCTTTTTGCACTCGTCGGGGTGTTTTCTCACCACAGACTGCTACTTTTAGCTATCAGATTGAAGTTTGACACTATGGGGCTCTTGGAAGCTGTCTCTGTTAGGGTAATCGACGCTAAATACTTTCTTATCAGGATAGACCTAGAATCAAACTTCCTCCGTCTATGGACACAACACTTCTGGCAGATTACTGGGGGGTGAATGAAAGTATTCAAATGGTCCCCGAATTTCCTTTCCATCGAGAATCCTCGTTGGAAGTGGTGTGGATAACTCTCCCCGCCCTCCCTTTGCACCTCTTCGCCAAATCCGCTATTTTTGCTATCGCTCAGTGCATTGGTCACCCCTAACAATTAATAAGGCCAAGGCAGAGTTTGTGCGCCCGAACAGAGCTAGAGTTTGTGTAGAGGTGGATGTGAGCAAAGCCCTATTGCCCTGAATTCGAGTCATTATTCCCGGAGGCGAAGATTTTTGGCAAAATATTATATATGAAGAGCTACCAGACTATTGTAGCCTCTGACTCCACCTGGGCCATTCCACTATAAAATGCAGGTCTCACAGGCAAGTCAACAACGACATTCAAGCTGAGCCAACACCCTTATCCCGAGGGAACATTCGAACGACACTTTCCAAGCAGTGGGAGGTCAGCACCGGAAGCGAAACAACTCCTAGATTACCATCCTTCATCCCCCTATTATTTCCAACGCCAAAGCTTCTTCTACTCTCATAGGGGCTCACATCCCAGCTAAACCCCCCATGAACCCATCCTCTTCACAGCACCCTCTTAGACGTCCCCCCTCCTCCTCCATCTCCTAATATCCTCAACACTCCCCCTTTCTCTACTTCCCCTCCCCATCCTCCTCATCCACCCGATACTAGTATGCCTTCGTCTACTCCACCTCCCCCCAACCCCTCCATTCCTCACTTCAATACCACATTGTCATCAATCCCCCACCTCTTGTAGAAGTTCTAAGCATGGTCCCCTACCTTCCTCCTAACAGTTCATCTAGTGTAGCGGCTAAAGAGCCTGCCCCGATCGCTCTATCAGAGGTACCATTCACAGAAAGAGGGTTGATTGACGCTGGCACTCTGATCAACTTAGGCCATGAAATGGTCGCTAGATTACAGCAATGCTGGATTGCCTCTCCAAAATCTACGGTTGGATACTCTTGTAGAGGTTGAAGGTGTCAGTTATTTACACCCAGAGGATAGTGAAGTGGTTGATCAGCACAACGAGCCGATTGTAGCAATGCCCCCGCTACTTAGCAGCAAAATGTCTCTGCATCACCCCAATCGACACTCCATAGAAGTCACCCCCATGATAACTCGATCAGCATCTAAAGCTTCTGTCGCCCTCCGCCCCAAATTGTCCAATATATAGCATCATCACATGAAACATCCAGGGTCTAGGCAACAAACCTACCATGAGAAGAATTAAAGCCATTAGCAAACTGCACAACATCGACATCTTCGTCATCATAGAATAGAAGCTCCCCGCCAAGAAGATCAAGAACATCCAACTGCAACTGGGCTTCTCTTTCGCGATCGTGGCTGCCAAGACATATGGATTTTCTACTCCGACTGCGTTAGTTTAGGTATCATCGATGACATGAAGCAAGCTATCTCTTGCTGGGTGGAACACCCAGTGATGGAGTCCCGCTTCCTCTTGACAGCCGTCTATGACAGCTGCTCCAAAGTAGAGCGAAGGCAGCTTTAGGAGAACCTGCTATACACCCAAACTGCAACCCGTCTCCTTAGTTATGCATTAGAGATTTTAACGCCATCTCCCACAGCGCAGAGAAGCTTGGTGGTCACCCACCCCGTACCTCGTCGATCACAACTTCTCCAACTTCATCTTCGAAGATAACCTGTCATCTCTCCCGTTTAGTGGCAACAAATTCACCTGGTACAATATGTAAGAAGTGGGCCAACGATAATACTCCCGTCTCGGCAGAGCTCTCATTAATGAGCTTTGTGCAGATTCTCTCCTCAAAATCATACTAACCCATCTGAAGTCGACTGAGTCAGACCATTCTCTACTGTTAGTTAAGATTTCTAAGAGGTATAGCGCGACTTCAAAACACTTATGATTCCTCGATCTCTGGATACATCATCCGCAGTTCCAGTCTATTATTTCGGATGCGTGGCATTCACATACGGAGGCTGACCCACCTATGTGAGTGGTAGCAAAACTCAAAGCCACTAGGAGAGCACTTTCTAGTTGGAGTACAGCCGCCTATGGCGACATCTTTTAAGCCGTAAGGATAGCGAAAGATGATGTGTGTCGAGCTGAGGTTATCTTCACTCGTGACGCCTCCTCCGCGGTTTGTTCTTCCTTATTCCTCACCAAAGCTCTGTTGAAGTACCGTATCAAAGTCGAAAAGGAATTCTGGAAACAAAAAGCGAGGGTGGCTGGGATATCGAGGGAGACAAAAATACGAGGTACTTCTATTCTTGTGTCAAAGGGAGAAGAAATAAGTTAATTATTCACCATATCATCGACGACAACGTCAACTTACAGAGAGAAGAAAAGGGACATCCAGGACACGACTACTACTTACTTGTCTTCCCTCTTCTTCAGGGACAATATCACTAAGGACGACGCTTTCTTGGTGTATATCCCTCATCTGATTGGAGAGGAGAATAACGAATAGCTGCTGGTTGTTCCTGAAGCTGATGAAACCAAAGAGGCGGTCTGGGCCTTGAACTTGAATAGCGCCCCCGACCCTGATGGGCATGGGGGTGTTCGACAACATTCTTCCAAGGTTCCCGCTACCCTAAGGCCGTATCCAACACAAATCTTGTCTTGATCTCAAAGAAGAACAACCCGACCACATTTGCCGACTTTCGTCCTCTGAGTTTGTGCAACTTCATCAACAAAATTATTTCCAATCGTATGGTAGATCAGTTTCCCAAAATCATTTTTGTCGAACAGAGGGATTTGTTCGGGGATGCAACATCACCGACAACATCCTGACAGCCCAAGAGATGATCACTTGTATAAAGTTCTCGGCCAGAGGTGGTAATGTAGCGATTAAAATATGGAGAAGGCTTACGACAGGCTCAACTGGCAGTTTTTGTTCTGGGTCTTGTGCACTTTCGGGTTCGCCGAGCATTGGATCGATATATTATGGAGATCGATGAGTAACTCATGGTTTTCCATGGTGATTAATGGTCAATTAACAAGTTACTTCAAATCGACCCACGGTGTGTGACAAGAAAACCCTCTTTCTTCGACCATCTTCATCATCGCCGTCGAAGCTCTGAGTAGGAACCTTAATAAGATGGTACAGTCCCCTATCTTCTATCACTACCACACCTCCAGTGGATGCCCGATTATTACTCATCTGGCATACGCCGATGACGTGGTTATCTTCTCCTCCGGAGATCAGGGATCGATCGAAGTAGTCTCCAGCACTCTGCGGAGGTACTCCCGGTGTTTAGGCCAGCGTATCAACCCCAGGAAGAGCGTAGTCTATGCGTACCACTCCACGGGAGAGGACAAGAAAGCTTTACTATCCAGTATCATGTCCTACCTAATGAAGAGCCCCCTCTTCATTATTTAGGATACCCTTTGATCTACGGCCGTGCTAATACTACCATATTCGACGATCTCCTTCACAAGGTCAGGAAGAAACTTGCTGGCTGGCACAATGCTACTCTTTCTCCTGGAGGTAAGTCCATGCTCATACAGCACGTTCTGTGCTCCATCTCGGTTTACACTCTCGCGGTTTGCTCTCCTTCTATTCTCATTTTATCTACCATCGAGAAGCTCTTTGCAAAATTGTTTAGGGTCACAATGACAGGAAAGACAAGTATCGTTGGGTGAGTTGGCAAACGATGGCTAGGCCTCACGGTATGGGGCGTCTCGATTTTTATCGATTGTCAAACTTGGTCGACACGTTCTCGATGAAGCTCTGGTGGAAGCCTAGAACACAGCCTTCCCTTTGGACCAGATTATGTACGCCAGGTACTTCAAACACTCTTACCCTATTGTTTCCTCAACTAACAGTAGAACTTCGACCTCTTGGAGACGTATCATCGTCGGGAAGTAGCTTACAGAAACTCAAATTAGCCTGAAAATGGGGAACGACGAGTCCTCCATTCTGTTCGAGCGATGGACAGGGTCCGGGCGGCTTCGTCCGTTGACTGACCTGACGGCCTAATGCACCATCAAGGACCTGGGTCTTGCTGACGGCAATTGGAACTAGGCGCTAGCCAGGGAGTGGTTCAGGGAGGCAGGTGAGGACAGTATCGCTGGCGTTGGGGTGACTATCGGCGACAAACTCGACTCTTTCTACTCCTCTCTTGAGAGCAGCAGAGTCTTCTCCCTCGCTTCCGCCAGAACAGTAGCCCGTGTGCCAGGTCCCCTCCAACCCACTCTTGCTCACTTTTGGCAATCTTGCATACCTACAAAATAGGCCATCGTCATCTGGCGTGCGATCCTTAATATGCTCCCCACGAATAACGTCATGTCATCTCTTGGTTTTAGCTTAGCGTCTACCTATCACTGCTATCAATCTTGCAAGCAAGAACCCATCGACTACATACTCCTATAGGGCGAGTTAGTGGCTGCGGTTTAGGATTGGTTTGGTAGTAGGTACTCCATACGCCATGCGGATGGCAGCGTCGCTGATTGCCTGGCCTCCTGGGGCAGCACCTCCCACGACAACCAGCTAGTTTGGAAGAAAAGAAACAAACACCGATACGAAGGAAAATTCTATAACAGCCTTCAGTTCATTAAGGAAGTTCCTTGACAAGTGAGAAAGGCAACGAGCAGATGCAAACACATGCCCACGGAGTTTTGGAGCCTGCAGGTTCCATAGGTTCTGTCACGCCCCAGAACCAGAATACTGGAGAGCGGGGGAATGACTCAGCCAGCTACGTATTACGGGTAGATGAATACCGTATAATACGATCAATGCTGTCTAACCAGACGAGGGGGTGCATACTACATGAAAGTCTTACTATGGTCACTTCACATCTATTGTCTCAATCATTCAAACAAGAAACAGTAATAAAGAACATGTAAGATAAAGCAGTAAGGCATCCCAAACGCTTAGACAAAATGTTCTTGAGATCTGGCTTTACAAAACATAGCCAGATGGTACAATAACATGTACACAATTGTTATCAGCTGCAGTCCGACTTAGTTATAATTATGCAAAAGTAAGTACAAGACAATTCGACTAACATGTCGGTGCCAAACGGCTAAGTATGAAGTAAATAACAAAAACGAGCGGTGAAGTAAGGAACCCACTCGAGTCCTCCTACGATCATTCCCCTAGTATTGACCATCTTGGAGGTAGAAGTAAGCTGGATCCTCGAGGACTGGCTCTAAATCTGGCCATACAAAACCAGAGAGGTTAGACCTCTAATAGCAAGTACCATAAGGGAGCACGATATGAAGGACTAAACCAGTAAGTAAGAGAATGTAATAATAGATCTCTGCTATCTACTAGGATTTACATAACATCACGATACTTCGAACCAACCTCCCAACCAAACAAGGACAGAAGTTAGCTCGTCATGTCCTGACATTCTGATCATCTCAGTTAGGCAACAGAGTAGGTACAATACGCAAACAAGTCATCTTGAACGGCCAATCAACTACTACGGCTTGTTATTGTGAGTCCCAAGTTATCCTGGAATTATGCAAATAGGGATTCCTCAGTTCTTACTATGTGCGAGCAAGGCTAGTCTATCCAATCAATCAATTGCGCCAATCATGTAATTAGACGAGTCCCAGCGGGACGCCCGCCGTTAATATAGCATGTACAATAATATAAGCAAATACCGTTCCCTGTCCGTATGACAGATTTACAGTATCTGTGGGAACCAGCCGGCCTGTCGGGCACGTTAATAGTCCTAAGAGGGCTGCCATGTAAGAACTTGAAAATCTATTCTCTCAATGACATCATTATTTTATTTGACTTAATGGTCTCTACGTTGAGTGAAGTTCCATGCCGTGGATCAGGGTCTTTCAAATGAGTACTTTCGTACGAGGCACGATATGTACAATTCTGCAACGATACCAGTACGGTTAGGTTACAGGTCTTACATAGCGTAATGCAACAATCAAACTAACCACGGAATAATCATGTCTTGACCATAAAGTACACATGCTATTTTTGTAAGATAAATAAATAACTAAATAAATAAATAAATAATTTGAAGCCTGCATGTGCCTGTATGCCAATATTCGGGATCGGCTAATCGAGTACAATAGTTTATTACATGAATGTGTCTCATTTATTCAATTCAATAAGACGACTAGCCAGTCTCTTAGTTCCAACTAGGAACGCATGATCAATATTAGTCAATGTCACAATCATTATCAATGGTGACAAGGCATGAAAATCAAATAGTATTCAGTGGGGTCGAGTCTATAACTCCTCAGAGTTAAGTTCCAGTCATACTGGGTATCCATGGATCAATCAGGACACAAGGCACATTCCACATAACAATCCATATTAACAATATTAACATGTCATGATTTATCAAGTTCATGCAAAAAGGCGTAAGGATTTAATAGAAGAATTATCATGCCATCATTAAATAAATAATTTATAGAACAAATAAAAACACCCAGGTCAGGAAGTCACGCCAACAAGTCTAAGCTAAGGCCAAAAGTCACGCCAACAAGTCTAGGCTAAGGCCAACAAGTCACGCCAAGTCTAGCAGGTTGGAGTGAGCATGAAAAGTGGTTCATGTTGGCACGCACAGTGTGAGCATGAAGGGAAATTCACGCACTCATAAGTGAGCATGAAGAATGATAAGAAATTCACGTACGCACAAGTGAGCGTGAAAAGTGTGACAAGAAACTCACGCACGCACGCAAGACGTGAGCGTAACTCAAAATTCACGCTGGCATGTAAGGGCGTGAGCGTGACTAAAATTCACGCTGACACGTACGGACGTGAGCGTGACTAAAATTCACGCTAACATGTAAGAACATGAGCGTGACTCAAAATTCACGCACGCTCATGAGAACGTGAGCATGACTAAAAATCCACGCTAACACGTAAAGACGTGTGCGTGACTAAAACTCCACGCAGACACGTAAGAACGTGTGCGTGACTAAAAATCCACACAGACACGTAAGAACGTGTGCGTGACTAAAAATCCACGCAGACACGTAAGAACGTGTGCGTGACTAAAAATCCACGCAGACACGTAAGAACGTGTGCGTGACTGAGCCTTCGTCCCAAGCCAGAAAATAAAGTTCCCAGCCAGAAAGCACGCCAAGTTGGGAGATCAAAACCCATGAAAAACCGAGAATATAACAACTTAGATCTAGGAGAAACCAGCCATAGAAATCAAAAATGTTAAGTACTAAACTCTCTCAGAATCATAAGAGAAAGAGAAATAATCCATAAAAATGGTTCTCCAAGCAAGAAGCAAGATTTGCACTTACCTGCTGTTGTTGGTGGAGAGAGTGATGAGGAAGAAGAAGAAGTAATGGAGAAGGATGAGAGTTATGAGGAGAGAGAAGGAGATGGAAGCTTTAAATAGGAAGGGTGGTGGTAGGTGGGGGTTATTGGGTCGAGTTGAACCACCATGAACCCGAAAAACCCTCCATGAACCCGAACCACAAGCAAGACTAAGCAGAGAATAACAGCAGGAAATAAAATACATAAAATAAAATGCAGGAATAAAACTACAGGAAATAAAATTGCAGAAAATAAAATGCAGATAATTAATTAACATAAAATTAAAGGAATTTAAATACAAGATAATACATGATAAATACTAAATAAATATACATGAGTTGTACATGTATAAAAATACGCATTCTGGGAACGGAGAGTGACATCTCTACCCACCTTAGAAAAATTCCGTCCTCGGAATTTCAAATCCAAGCAGGCAGAAATATCGAAGCTAAACTAATACAAGCAATTCTAGTGAGCAAGCAATCATTTTTACCATATCAAAAGCAAGTATTATATATGTAAATTCATTAATCACGATATCAAGTAGCTCTACCCATAAGGTGATAAGCATGAAGAATCAGGACAATCAAGGTATACAGAAAGAGATATACCTTGTGAGTCAAACAGGTGTGGATACCGTGATCGGATATCATCCTCACGTTCCCACGTTGACTCTCCCAAGGAGTGATGACCCCAAGCAACACGGACAAGACTAATTGTTCGGTTCTTGAGTATCTTCTCTCTTTAGTCCAAAATAGAAACAGGCTGTTCCTCATAAGACAGGTTGGTACCAACAACCAGCTCCGAATGATCGAGGATATGACTTGGGTCCGATACATACCTACGTAATTGAGATACATGAAACACGTCATGCACCTCTCGTAACGAAGGTGGAAGGGATAAACGATAAGCAACATCGCCTACCCGATCAAGGATAACAAATGGGCCCACGTACCGCGGACTCAATTTCCCGCGAACGCCAAATCTAATGACCCCACGAGTAGGTGAGATCCGCAAGAATACGTGGTCCCCAACAGTGAACTCTAACGGCCTACGATGCTGGTCCGCCCAATGACGATGTCGGTCCTGCGCAACTCGAAGTCGCTCTCTAATTTCCTTAACCACTTCAACCGTCTGAATAATCATTTCTGGACCTAACATCTACCACTCTCCGATATCATCCCATGCAAGCGGTGACCTGCACTTATTACCATATAGTACTTCGAATGGCACCATCTGGATACTGGCTTGAGAACTATTGTTGTATGAGAACTCGACTAAGTGAAGGTGACTCTTCCAAGACCCTCCAAAATCTAGAGTGTAAGCTCGCAATATATCTTCTAAAGTCTGAATCGTTCTTTCTGATTGCCCATCCGTCTGCGGATGGTAGGCCGTGCTAAACCTTAACTTGGTACCCAGACTATGATGTAAACTCTTCCAAAAATGTGACGTAAAGTGGGTATCTCGATCCGACACAATACTGACAGGGACTCTATGCTGTCTGACTATCTGTTGTATATACAACTCTGCCAACTTTTCTGTAGATTGCCCTACTCTGAAAGGAAAAAAATATGCTACCTTCGTAAGTCGGTCCACGATTACCCAAATAGCATCCTTACCACTTGGTGATCTGGGTAAACCGGTCATAAAGTCCATTATAATATGCTCCCATTTCCATTCCGAAATAGGAAGCGGTTGCAATAACCCAGCTGGCCTCTGCTATTCTACCTTCACTTGCTGACATACCAAGCAACGGAAAACAAATCTAGCTATCTCCCTCTTCATCCCGTTCCACCAGAAATGCTGCTTGATATCTTGGTACATCTTGGTCCTTCCAGGATGAATAGAATACTGAGAACTATGGGCTTCTGCCATAACCTCCTGTCTGATATCTCTACTAGGTACACATAGACGTGATCCAAACCTAAGTGTACCATCTTCATGAATTCTCATCTCCTTCCTGAGTCCTGACTCACATTCTGCCCTAAGCTTCTGAATCCTTGAGTCTTGTGCCTGAGCTGCCTTGATCCTGCCTACCAAGTCGGATTAAACTAACAGACTTGTTAGAACTCCTATATCACTTAGAAGTATAACTTCGATGCCCATCTCCTGAAGGTCTTCTAAGATATGCCTCTGTGTTGTCAACATAAATGCGCTGTCTCTCCTGCTAAGAGCGTCTGCTACTACATTAGCCTTGCCTGGATGATACTGAAGCTCTACGTCATAATCCTTAATCAACTCCAGCCATCTTCTCTGTCTCATGTTTAGTTCCTTCTGGGTAAAGATGTACTTCAGACTTTTATGATCTGTGTACATCTCCACTCGGTCACCATATAAGTAATGCCTCCATAGCTTCAGAGCAAACACTACTGCCGCTAACTCCAAATCATGAGTTGGGTAATTCTTCTCGTGGTCCCGAAGCTGCCTAGATGCATATGCTATTACCTTCCCATGCTGCATAAGGACACATCCAAGTCCTTTACCTGACGCATCATAATATACTGTAAAACCTCCGGGTCCAACTGGCAATGTAAGAATAGGTGCTGATATCAACTTCTGCTTCAAAGTCTCGAATGATGCCTGATATTCTGTCGTCCAAACGAATGGTACATCCTTCCGGGTCAAGCGGGTCATGGATGCTGAAAGCCTTGCAAAGTCTGACACAAACCTTCTGTAATATCCTGCCAATCCCAAGAAGCTCCGCACATCTGCTACGATCTTGGGTACTGGCCAACTTTCTACTGCTTCTATCTTCTTGGGATCTACTGCTACTCCGGCTCTTAATATGATGTGACCTAAAAATGAAATATGATCCGACCAAAACTCACACTTACTGAGCTTGGCATACAACTGGTTCTCTCTCAGAACCTGCAACACTTTTCTGAGGTGGTCTTCATGCTCCTCTTCACTAGCAGAGTATACAAGAATGTCGTCAAGAACACAACGACAAAATGATCTAAGTATGGCATAAAGATGCGATTCATCAAATCCATGAATATTGCTGGAGCATTGGTCAAACCAAACGGCATTACTAAGAATTCATAATGCCCATACTTCGACCTGAATGCTGTCTTGGGAATATCTTCCTTCCGAACCCTCACCTGATGGTACCCTGAACGAAGATCTATCTTGGAGAAAACTCTATCTTTGCTCAACTGATCAAATAAGTCATCGATCCTGGATAATGGGTACTTGTTCTTCACTGTTGTCGCGTTAAGCTTCCTGTAGTCAATGCACAATCTGGATGACCCATCCTTCTTTCCCACAAGTACCACTGGTGCTGTCCAGGTGACATGCTAGCTTGGATGAACTTCTTCTCCTTCAGTTCCTCCATATGCTGGTATACCTTGGCCTGCTCTGAATCTGCCATTCTATAAACTCGATCTGATATCGGTTTAGTTCCAGGTGCCAATTCTATACTGAACTCAATATCTCTAACCAGTGGTAGACCTGGAAGTTCTTCAGGAAATACGTCTAGAAATTCTTCAACTACCTTCGGAATCTGAACTTCTTCCATTGCCGCTACTACTCCCTGCTCTTGCTGAGTTGCCTCTGATCTGACTAAGGTGAATCTCTTCATGCCTGGAATATCAAAAGATACACTCCCTCTACGACAATCTATTATCGCATGACTGTCTTTCAGCCAGTCCATGCCTAAGATAACGTCGAAATTTCCAACAGGAAATTCTATCAACCGGACGGGTAAGGAATGCCCGTAAACTACAACGCTACATGCTAAAATAACTCTACTAACTCCTACAAGCCCATTGCCAGTGAGTATATTCAACCTCCCTGGCAATGCCTCGAACTCCATTCCTAGTCGTGTCGCAAATTGTGCAGATATAAATGAGTGGGATGCTCCCGAATCAAACAATGCTACTGCGGGATATGAGGCGACGAGAATGTTACCTGCCACAACATCTTCCGATGCCAATGCCTCCTCCAAGGATAAAGTGAATGCTTGCCCTCGACCTCCTTGCTGGTTTCCATGCTGCGGCCTAGCCTGATGCTGTTGCTGGCCCCTTCCTTGATGATACTGGGGTGGTCTATGCTGGTGTTGCTGCATCGGCGGTCCCTGCTGTCGAAATATCTGAGCCTGCAGACACTGTGCCAATGGCCTAACTGCCACCGCTGGTCCTCGATACTGGCCTACCCCTGGTGCTGGCAGAGCAGGAAACTGCTGCACTGGTCCTCCTGACCTCGAATTCATGGGACATGTGGTAATCCGATGGTCTTAATTTCCACATATCAGACACAGTCCATTCAATGTTCGACACACATCTCTAGTGTACCCCATCTTCTCGCAATAAGTGCAGCCCGCCGGGGGTTGCTGGTTCTTTCTCTGTTGCTGTTGCTGCTGCCTGGGTGGTGGCACTGGTCCTCGTATCGCCACATCGTGGATACGAATGCTAGTGGATGGTGCTGTTGTTCGGGACGCCGCTCCCCCTCCTCCTTCAATCTGAATATGGGATCTCTTCTGACCCCCAGTCCTTACTGCAAGCCTCTGAATGGTGATCTCATGCCTTCGAGTTGCCGTCAACACTTCGTCAAAAGTCTGGTAATTGTGCCCCTCTATCAATTGCAAGAGTTCAAGATGAAACCCTTGCTGAAACCTCATGGCCGTATGGCTCTCTATTGCTACCATCTCTGGGGCGAATCTACTCAATCTGCAGAACTCCGCTGCGTAAGCATCTACAGTCTTGCCGGCCTGCCTGAGGCTGATAAACTTCTGTTGTAGCTCAAATCGTGCCACAACTCCATAGTACTTGGTCTTGAATCTGGCAGTGAAATCGTCCCAAGCCACAGGGCGTCTGATGCCCACTTCCTCTGATTCCCACCAATCACGTGCGAGATCCTGAAGTAACAACTTCACTAGATCCACACGTTCTTCTGTCGGTACCTTAGCCGCTGTCAGAATAGCCTCTATATCCTTAAGCCATGCATCTGCTGAGATGGCATCCTCCGTGCCCTCGAAACGGCAGGGGTTGTACTTGCAAAACCTGGCTGATGCTCCTGAATCAGTCCTCACTCCTCTTTCCAATGCCGTCTGCAATCCTTGGTTGAGCAACACATTCTGCTCTTGTAGCTGAGTGTACATGCACTGCTGGGCTAACATCTGATGTTGCTGAGTAGCCATCATTCCTCTCATGATCTCCAGAAGGGCTGGTGTGTCCACTTGGGTAGGTGGAACTGTTGGTGGTGGTGGAACATCCGGATACTGTGATCCAGCTGCTGGTTCCACTATCACTTCTTCCTGGGTTGCCTCTTGAGTTAGTACTGGCCCTTGTTGCTGACCAATAGGGTCAGGTTATCCATGTTGCTCTTGTTGTTGTTGTCCAGTCCTGGCAGATGTGGACGAAGTGCCCCTAAGAAAAAGGACAAAGAACAATCAAACAACCGGACATGGAGGATCAATAAAGTCAAAGGATACTGAAATGTCAAGCAAGGGTTTTGAATAACGAATTATGAGATCAAGGAAAGGAATACGTGTGATTGAGACATCCTATAAATCAAAATACCCCATAAGTCTGAAATCAGACCTGCATGGGCCACCACTAAAACCTTGTCACGCCCTAGAACCAGAATACTAGAGAGCGGGAGAATGAATCAGCCAGCTACGTATTACGGGTAGATGAATACCGTATAATACGATCAATGCTGTCTAACCAGACGAGGGGGTGCATACTACATGAAAGTCTTACTATGGTCACTTCACATCTATTGTCTCAATCATTCAAACAAGAAACAGTAATAAAGAACATGTAAGATAAAGCAGTAAGGCGTCCCAAATGCTTAGTTAAAATGTTCTTGAGATCTGGCTTTACAAAACATAGCCAGATGGTATAGTAACATATATACAATTGTTATCAGCTGCAGTCTGACTAAGTTACAATTATGCAAAAGTAAGTACAAGACAATCCGACTAACATGTCGGTGCCAAACGGCTAAATATGAAGTAAATAACAAAAATGAGCGGTGAAGTAAGGAACCCACTCGAGTCCTCCTGCGATCATTCCCCTAGTATTGACCATCTTGGAGGTAGAAGTAAGCTGGATCCTCGAGGACTGGCTCTAAATCTGGCCATGCAAAACCAGAGAGGTTAGACCTCTAATAGCAAGTACCACAAGGGAGGACGATATGAAGGACTAAACCAGTAAGTAAGAGAATGTAATAATAGATCTCTGCTATCTACTAGGATTCACATAACATCATGACACTTCGAACCAACCTCCCAACCAAACAAGGACAGAAGTTAGCTCGTTATGTCCTGACATTCTGATCATCTCAGTTAGGCAACAGAGTAGGTACAATACGCAAACAAGTCATCTTGAACGGCTAATCAACTACTACGGCTTGCTATTGTGAGTCCCAAGTTATCCTGGAATTATGTAAATAGGGATTCCTCAGTTCTTACTATGTGCAAGCAAGGCTAGTCTATCCAATCAATCAATTACGCCAATCATGTAATTAGACGAGTCCCAGCGGGACGCCCGCCGTTAATATAGCATATACAATAATATAAGCAGATACTGTTCCCTGCCCGTGTGACAGATTTACAGTATCTGTGGGAACCTGCCGGCCTGTCGGGCACGTTAATAGTCCCAAGAGGGCTGCCATATAAGAACTCGGGAAATCCATTCTCTCCATGCCATTATTATTTTATTTGACTTAATGGTCTCTACGTTGAGTGAAGTTCCATGCCGTGGATCATGGTCATTCAAATGAATACTTTCGTACGGGGCACGATATGTACAATTCTGCAACGATACCAGTGCGGTTAGGTTGCAGGTCTTACATAGCGTAATACAACAATCAAACTAACCACAGAATAATCATGCCTTGACCATAAAGTACACATGCTATTTTTGTAAGATAAATAAATAACGAAATAAATAAATAAATAATTTGAAGCCTGCATGTGCCTGTATGCCAATATTCGGGATCGGCTAATCGAGTACAATAGTTCATTACATGAACGTGTCTCATTTATTCAATTCAATAAGACGACTAGCCAGTCTCTTAGTTCCAACTAGGAACGCATGATCAATATTAGTCAATGTCACAATCATTGTCAATGGTGACAAGGCATAAAAATTAAATAGTATTCAGTGGGGTCGAGTCTATAACTCCTCAGAGTTTAGTTCCAGTCATATTGGGTATCCATGGATCAATCAGGACACAAGGTGCATTCCACATAACAATCCATATTAACATGTCATGATTTATCAAGTTCGTGCAAAAAGGTGTAAGGATTTAATAGAAGAATTATCATGCCATCATTAAATGAATAATTTATAGAACAAATAAAAACACCCAGGTCAGGAAGTCACGCCAACAAGTCTAAGCTAAGGCCAAAAGTCACGCCAACAAGTCTAGGCTAAGGCCAACAAGTCACGCCAAGTCTAGCAGGTTGGAGTGAGCGTGAAAAGTTGTTCATGTTGGCACGCACAGTGTGAGCATGAAGGGAAATTCACGCACTCATAAGTGAGCGTGAAGAATGATAAGAAATTCACGTACGCACAAGTGAGCGTGAAAAGTGTGACAAGAAACTCACGTACGCACGCAAGACGTGAGCGTAACTCAAAATTCATGCTGGCATGTAAGGGCGTGAGCGTGACTAAAATTCACGCTGACACGTACAGACGTGAGCGTGACTAAAATTCACGCTGACTCGTACAGACGTGAGCGTGACTAAAATTCACGCTAACATGTAAGAACATGAGCGTGACTCAAAATTCATGCACGCTCATGAGAACGTGAGCGTGACTAAAAATCTACGCTAACACGTAAAGACGTGTGCGTGACTAAAAATCCACGCAGACACGTAAGAACGTGTGCGTGACTAAAAATCCACGCAGACACGTAAGAACGTGTGCGTGACTAAAAATCCACGCAGACACGTAAGAACGTATACGTGACTAAAAATCCACGCAGACACGGAAGAACGTGTGCGTGACTGAGCCTTCGTCCCAAGCCAGAAAATAAAGTTTCCAGCCAGAAAGCACGCCAAGTTGGGAGATCAAAACCCATGAAAAACCGAGAATATAACAACTTAGATCTAAGAGAAACCAGCCAAAGAAATAAAAAATGTTAAGTACTAAACTCTCTCAGAATCATGAGAGGAAGAGAAATGAACCATAAAAATGGTTCTCCAAGCAAGAAGCAAGATTTGCACTTGCCTGCTGTTGTTGGTGGAGAGAGTGATGAGGAAGAAGAAGAAGTAATGGAGAAGGATGAGAGTTATGAGGAGAGAGAAGGAGATGGAAGCTTTAAATAGGAAGGGTGGTAGTAGGTGGGGGTTATTGGGTCGGGTTGAACCACCATGAACCCGAAAAACCCTCCATGAACCCGAACCACAAGCAAGACTAAGCAGAGAATAACAGCAGGAAATAAAATACAGAAAATAAAATACAGGAATAAAATTGCAGGAAATAAAATTGAAGAAAATAAAATACAGATAATTAATTAACATAAAATTAAAGGAATTTAAATACAAGGTAATACATGATAAATACTAAATAAATATACATGAGTTGTACATGTATAAAAATATGCATTCTGGGAACGGGGAGTGACAGGTTCTTACCTCTTTTTTGGGACACTTTGAGTCTCTCATTTTTGGTTATTATGTTCTCCAAGATGGAAGGATTACTGTATAGGCAGCCACATTTTGGGCCTATTTTACAAAAGTGCTTTTTGGTTATATATATATATATATATATATATATATATATATATATATATATATATGCCAATGGCACGCAGTCTAGCGGTAAGACCGTTGGCATGTTGGGGGGAAGTCTCAGGATCGAGCCCCAACGGGGAGACTGGGTAGCATTTGTCTATGGTCCCTGGGCCAAAGCCAGCTAGGTGGCTTTAGTCCACGGGCTTTGGTTTATATATTATATATATATATATATATATATATATATATATTTATTTATATATATATGTGTATATATGTATGTATGTATATATATATATATATATATATATATATTAAATAAATATATATATATATTATATATATATATATATATATATATATATATATATATATATATATATATATATATATATATATATATATATATATATATATATATATATATATATTATATATTTATATCAGAGAGGGATGCGGAAGAGAGTGGGAGCTCCTCTGCTCGCCACACCGACATCCCCTGTGATCGGTTGGCTCGGGTGGCCGGTCGGTCTCCTTGGCCCGGGCGCGCCTCTCGGCATTTTCTTCCTCCTCGGCGGCCCCCTCGCCTTCCCATCACCCGGCCTCCCTGTTTGGCCGTGCTCCGCCTGGCTCCTCGCTGGCTTCTCGACGATCGGTATTTCCCCTTCCCTCCTCCCTCCCTACCCCCTCGGCGGCGTCGCCCTCGCAAGCGACATCGGTGCCTCCGGGCCAGGTCCGGCCCTCTTTCGCCGGAGTTTGCTCCGCCTGGCCCCCCCGCCCCTGCGTCCCCTCCTCCCGATGCCACTCTCCCTGTACCGTCCCCGGCGCCCTTGGCTGCCCCCTTGCGGTGGCCGCCCACTCCCTCGACAGGACTCGCCCCACGCCTCCCAGACCCCGCGGCGGCCACTTTCTTCTCCCTGTAGTGGCCCCCATCCTCGGCCGCGTCCTCCCTGACCCTAGCATTCGCCTTGGGTCCGCCAGGGGCTCCTCGATCCCCCTCCAGCCCCGGTCCCCCCTTCCGGCGTGCCCTGGTGTCCTCTCCGTCGCTGGCCCTCTCCCTCCTCCCGCGAGCGTCGAGCCTCCTTCGTGGGCTTTCGTGGCCGCACGGCATCCGGTGTGCTCGGCCTCTCCGACATCGATCGATCGTCCCACGCCAGCGGTGACGTCGTCCCCTGCCCATGATGCTCCACCGCCTTCCTCCGGCTCATGCTGGAGGCCCCTCCCTCTCGTCGATGACAGGCTCTAAGCTGCGTCGGCCGGCCTCCCCCTCTCGCCGGCCGAGAATCCACCCTTCTCGTGTTACCGCACCCTGGCTCACCCTTTCCTCCTCCCCCTCCCCTTAGTCGGCCCCCGTCGGGTTTCCTCTTCCCCCCCGGAGTCGACCTCCCACCCCCTTCTTCGGCGGCGGTCTCCTCCTCCCCCCGGAGTCGTCCTCACTCCAGTCGGTGGCTCCTGGAGCTGCACGAAGGGGGGGGGGGAGGGAGGCTCCTCGAGCCGTACACCCCCTTCGAGCAGAGCGCCCCCCTGGGCAGCGTGTCTCTCTAGGGCTGCATGCCCACACTTTCGAATTTTTCATTTTTTTTCTAACTTTCGAATTTCTAAATTTTGAACTGCTCTGTCACGGTTGTATTTCGGAATTTCGGGTCCCCGAAATTTTGAAATTTAGTATTTCTACATTCTGCTTTTACTACTTTGCTCTACATATATATATATATATATATATAAAATATATATATATATATATATTTTTATTTATATATATATATATATATAGGTAGTTGTGCCTATTATGTGAATATATATATATATATATATATATATATATATATATATATATATATATATATATATATATATATATATATATATATTTATATATAGGTAGTTGTGCCTATTATGTGTTTGTGTATATGTGTCTAGAGGGGAGTGTTATATATATATACTAGTCATAACCCGTGCCCATAGGGCATGGTTCATTTAAGGTATTCCCCCTCAAAATCTTGGACCCCCAATTTTAAACGAACAATAATAATTATGAGGCCCCCATCAAAATATTAAATCCCAACCACTGCTGGATTCCCCATAAAACCCCACTCTCAATAATGTTCATCCACAACCATTATGAGTATAAATCCCACTCTTTGGATTCCCCATAAAACTCCATTCTCATTATGAGTGCAAACCCCACTCTTTGACTTTCCCATAAAACCCTACTCTCAATAATGCTCATCCACAACCGTTGATTCACCAAGATTAAATTCCAACCACTCTTTATCTTGGCACAGTCAGCCCTAGGATTCAAAAACCTTTGTGTTTTGTATAATAGATATATATATAGGTAGTTGTGCCTATTATGTGTTTGTGTATATATGTATATATAGGTAGTTGTGCTTATATATAGGTAGTTGTGTATATGTGTCTAGAGGGGAGTGTTATATATATATAAATATATATATATATATATATATATATAAATATATAAATATATAAATATATAAATATATATATATAAAATATATATATATATATATATATATATATATATATATATCTATATATATATATATATATATATTAATATATATATATATATATATATATATATATATATATATATATATATATATATAGATATATGTAAAAAAATATATATATATATATGTATATATATATGTATATATATATATATGTATATATATATATATATATATATATATATATATATATATATATATATATATATATATATATATATATATATATATATATATATATATATATATATATATATATATATATATATAGTTGTGCCTATTATGTGTTTGTGTATATGTGTCAAGAGGGGAGTGTCAATTTGTGTTCCTATGCAATGGTGCATACTCATGTGTATCCCATATACGCGTTCATGTATATGAAGGACATCAAGTTAAGTGAGTAATATGTATATTTGTGCCATTGCAATTATGTGTATGTGTATCACAATGGTATGTGTTGTTGGGTCGATTTGGTATGCACAATTGAGAAGTATCAAGGTGAAAACTGTGCAATACTTGTGTGCTTTCCTTAGGATAGGCCTGTGTGCAGGAATGGAAAGTAGTATCCAATAGTGGTGGGTGTAGGAATTGGTGTATAGGAGTGTCCTTTATGTAGAACCTATGGTTAGGAAGTGAGTCCGTGTCCATGTTTGCGTGGCACATGATAATGCAGTTGGTGCTAATGCAGAATAGGATTGGAAATGCAAGCAACATCTAGAAGCACTGGAGTAAGGAGAGAGTTCCTAAATGTTGGTGTACATCAGTCTAGGATATCGTTTGCCATGTGTGCAGGGCTGAGTGTGTCTCAATTAAGAAATATAGTATCAGTCCTAATAGTTAATTGCAGGATATGCCAGTAAAAAGGGGGAATGCTAGTGTAAAATCAAGTTAAGTGTATCAAGAGGTAGGGGATGGATAGCCAGTGAACTGTAGTGGAATCATTTGCAGCTGTGCATAGGGGGTGTGTTTGGATTCCACTGTGTGTAGGAAGAAATAGATACCAACTGCAGCAGTTGAGCCATTTATGTACCTGTGTGCATTATCATATGCATATCAGTTCAAAACAGTTATAAACTGGAAGCAGGGTAGGAGTACATATATTATGATGTAAGAGAGTGGGTTGATAGCTAGATTGGGGGCTTAACTACAAGGCAGCAGTATTAGCAGTACAATATAGACTACAGTAGGGAGGCTGCCTTTTGTGTGGTTTTGTGTGCAAGTAGGAGTGTGTGCAAGAGTGGGGGTGAGTTTGCATGTGATGTAGGTAGTAGGCCGTAGCAAAAAGTGATAATTTAGAATATGCATAGATATGGTAATGCATAGAAGTGCAATATTGTGTTCATGTGGCAAGCATATGCATGCTATTGTCTGTCAATATGCAGGGCTATGTGTGTGCATATGTGTTGTGCATAGACAGAGAATAACAACAATTAATAGGCAGTTTTATTAGACAGTTAGAGTATGTGTGTATAGGTATTGCAGGTTAGTTTAGGCCAATATTAGAGGCCTAACAGTAGTCTAGGTAGCTACTGTCCTAGCAGTGTGTTCCCTTTTGTGTGAGTGGATACACAAATGTTAGATACATGAGTGTATGTTCTGTGTGTAGACAACAGGACATCAGGCCAATGTGAAGGGCTGTACTGAGCAGTGCCTGTGTGTGTGTGTGTGTGTATTACCTGTATAATATTGAGGAGCAACTATAGTAATGTATAGTCTTTGAGTATTAGTATAGCTTCAGTAGGTGGTTAGGCAGGTGTAGTACATGGGTATGCCGTCCTGTAGTGGACAGTGCTACCTAACTGCACTAGAAAGCAGAAGATTTTGTATTGCAGTAGGGACTGCATAGGTAGCAGCTGCTACTAGACATCAGTCGTGTGGTGCATCATTTAATTGTGGGTATGTGCCATTAGATAAGGAGATTGGTGTATTATATATGTTTGAGTGTAAAGGTAAACTAGGATGAGGGGGAAAATCATATTTGTATGGTAGGATATGGTAAGGTATAACATGGTGGATATGTGTGTAGGGTAAGGCATGGTATATTGTGGTAAGTTAAGATAGGGTAAAGCATGCTAAGGTAAGGTATGGCATACCATGATATATAGAGACTAGGTAGGGCATAGTAGAGAATGCTCTATTTAGGTGTCATTATAAGGTATATCCTAGTAGGATATGATATGCTAAGTTAAGGCTGGTCACCATGACATGGTATCATGGCATAGTATGGTATAGAGGTATGTAGATGTATATATATTATATAGATATTATATGTATATACATGGTATGTAGGTAAATGTGTTTGTGAATGTGGTATAAGGGTACTATAATATATGGTAAGGGTAGGTAGGGAAGGGTGATGCCTTAGAGACTAGTTATGGCTTGGAAATGCATAGGATAGCATAGGTATATGTATCATATAGATTTTATCCTAGATACATGTAAGGCATGCGGAGTTTAGGGTAGATATCTATATGCAAATGTACATGTAGAAGTGGACAGTAGGATGTATGGTATGCTGTGTAGGCATGGTATGGGCATGGGTATGAGTCTATATACTAGGATGATCAAGATCTAGAAAATAAATAGAGCCTAGAAATAAACTAGATATTCATATTTAAATGCAAATATTAATTTGATCGATTTATACGTATAGGTTCATTGTACTCGAACAATGGTTTAGATTTGGATTTTCAGCCCAGGACCACAGACGAGTACTTTGCTCTTAGTTTTACATTACTTTATGCATGTTGCACATATCGTGTCATTGTATCTTGATACATTCCTTCATTTTGTCTTGAGATAGAGATTCTTCATGTTGTGATTCCTTATGGTATATTTTGGATCAATACAAGAATGCTAACTCGTCATCTATTGACGTGCCTTATCACATATTACATGAATGCTAGTGCATCATCGATTGATGTACCTTATACCCCGTTTATATGACTGCTAGCACATCACTAGCTGACGTGCCTTATCACAAGTTACATGAATGCTAGTACGTCATCGACTGATGTACCTTTCCCCATTTACATGAATGCTAGCTCATCAACAACTGACGTGCCTTATCCTGATCACATGATTGTTAGCATGTCATTGGCTGACATCGCCTTATTACTTGTCTGGTCCTTTACATGTTTACTTGTTGTTTCCTTATTATAGTGTTCACACCGATCTAGATTTTACTTGTATATTCCTTAAATTACCAATCGTTTCTCTTTAGATTTCTATTCATATTTATGTACTATCTTTTACTTGTTCATGTTCATTTTCTTTATCATATTTTTCTGTAACGTTGAGATATATTTGTACATGCTCCAATCCTGATTGGGTATTATTTTTAGACAATGAGTATAAGGACATGTATCCAACATATTATGTAGCCTCGGAGACCCAGGGACAAACCCCTCAACAGTTTAGCTTATATATCTTGATGTAGTTAGAGCATTTATCCTAGCATGACCGGATTTGTCTCCGGAACGTATTTGGGGTTGTATATATTTTGGGATATGATGAACTCTTGGATGTTTGGTTTACTTAGACTTGGATTAGGATTTGGGATTATATTGGATTATACATTTCTCTTACTTATGTCTAGTGTTCTTTCTCTCTATATCATTTATGCTTTGTCTTCCTATTAGATCTTATGATTGAGTATTAGTTATCATCTTTGATCCCATTTCTGGATACATATCATTATTGTCATTTAGATGTGGTTGAGATGGTTGATTATGTAATGATAGTCTAGACAGCTTTCTACTTGCCATTGCTGCGGCGTAGGCTGGACGTGCCTCACGCACCTGTACCCAGACAAGTGGATGCAGGTCATGACAGCCTAAGTCCAAAACAAACATATTTTTATATGAATTAGGATAAAATGATGCCACATGTCCGCGGTGAACTTGGATTCAGGGTTCAAAAATCAAAATTTTGAAACACTATATAGAATTCAAGAAACTTTAGTTAAACGTTCCTGCGAACACCCAACTTTTGGTGCAGGAACAATTTTGCAAATAACAAAATTTGTTGTTCAAAATTTACATGAGTGAAGATGGTTATACTTTCTCTGGAATGGAGAAAATAAAGAGCTGATCCAACAATCAGAACGACAAAAAAATGAATACAATATTGTTGTCATAAAATAGTTCAAAATTTATAATTTAATTTGTCAACTTTGCAGCCAGATTTAATGGTTCAAATGAGAAGATGTACAGCTCAAAATTGACAAAAAATTGACAAAAGGAATATAACTATATACCATGATTAATGGACATAAATAGGTCGTCGTTCCAACCGTCCAACCTTCAATAATTTGAGTCCCAAGTTGGCTTCACGAAAAATGTTTTCTGAAACGACACAAATAGCAGCCCAATGGTCGATATTTGAGAATAATTTTGATCCTTCAAACATTTAAATTTGGACACAAAATTTTGTTTGTCAGTAGTTGTATATACCAGCTCAATTTGAATTTGACACCATAACTGAGTTAAAAAATCCAATCTGAATAGAATGCCAACAAGTGAAGTTTGGATCAGAATTATTTCTACCAAATGAATTCCATTTAATGTAAAAAAATACATAGAGTTTAAGAATCTTACCAAGATTATACTGAATGTGTTGGATCGATAGATCTAAGAACAAAAGGATCAAGATCTGACCCTAAAGTTTGTATGAAAATTATGAGTTCTAAAAAGAAAGAATAGACAGTTACAGAGGTGACTTTGAAGATTTGTTTGATCCTTCAAAAATCTTAAAGTAAGAAACAAATTTTGCCATGAATAAACTAGATCATACCCGTTATTCGGGAGGTGATCATATTAGAAGAAGATTAGATGACGAGGGAGAACAGATCCTTCAAAGATCAAATAAAATTGGATTGTTAGCGTCCCTCGTCATGACTAAAAGGTTTTATGATGCAAGAATTGGCATCGAATTCTAATCAAGAATAGTAGCTATGTCATCAGAATGGCCAAAGGGGTATCCGACGAATGAAGTGTCAGCGTGGTAGAAGCTTTACTGAAGTCGACTACTCACGACGGAGGGAGAACTTTTAGTCGCTTGAAGTTGTCTTGGATGGTCCGATGCTCTGTCCGTGTAAGGTTATCTATGGATATTTATTTTGTACTGTATAATGTGTTTTCTTGGTTTTCGGAGAACCGTAAAATTTTCTCAAATTAGCGAATATTTCCTCCTTGCCAACATACCATAGGTATACTGGTCTATATTGTTGGCGTACCTTTTAGGATATTTTCCATCCTTATATATTTTTTATTTTTAGATGTTTTCGTGAATAATATTTGGATATTTTTGTGAATAGTATTGGATGCATTCTATTATCCAATGGTTTCTTTGTTCTGAAGCATTTTATATCCATTAGTTTCTTTTTTTTCTTTATAAATGGACAAGATTGATCGAATTGAGTTATGGATCGCAGATGTGGCAGATTCGACGATCACGATTAATTCACCCCATCTATATACCTCTTCGGTTTATTTCGATTTCTCTTTTACTTTCTCTCTCTTTCTCTTCTTTTTATCTTTATTTTTTTCCTTTTTCTCGTGAGCTTGGAGCTTGGTCTTGAGGCCTAAGAGTGTGGTTTCAAATCCCTCTTAGTGGTGGAGGAGAAGAGTTAGGCTGGGAGCTCGTATTTAAGCAAGTACATATTGCCGAACTATTGAACCCTATTATTTTATTACTGTTTTCATTTTCCTTAGTATTGAAAGTTCATTATTGCCCAATGCATATTTTGTTCAATATGTTTCTCTCATAAATTAGTCCATCTTTATGGTTCTAAACTTGGTTTGAGCTAGATTTTGATTTCCTACAAAGTTTTGTTAATTACTTAGTAAGAAAACTCTATATCAGAAACGAGACCAGAGTGATTGCCATGAGATTTATTATACATGCTATTGAAGACCACCCTCTAGTATTATTTTATTGCTATATCTATTTACTATGATTTTTGAGACGTTATTTGGGTCCGAAACCCATTTCTACCTTTTACTATTAATGTTCTGGCAGAAATGGTATACCGCCGGTATATAGTAGTATATCGACGATATACCGTTTCTAGACCATTTTGTCAGAAAGAGTTTCCATGGTCTTATTTTTTAAAATATCATCGATATACTGGTCTGTACCAACGGTATACCGGTATTGCACATGTTTACAATAGAAAAATTGTTGTGGTCTCAAACCAGCATACCGTCGATACTGGAGTATATACCATCGTTATACCAGGACACCCAAGTTCTATATTCCTAATTTTATTTCAGTTTCCTGGTTTTTTTCTTGCTTATTGCTTTTCTGTATATGCTATGATATGTTTTATAAGATGTATTACCTGCCTGTGTAATTTTATTGCACTATTTTTTACATAACTTGCCTTGATTTGCTTGAGCACGTAGATGGTATCCTGATTAATCCTGTACATGCTTTTGTTTTGCCTGCTTAATAGTCCATCGTGGCGTACTTATTATTCTCGTACTGTCTAACCTGCTTGATAGTGGCTCGTCGTAGCGCACTCCTGTTTCTAGATTACTGTATTTTTTGTTGTAGCTTGTTATAGTACACATTGTCTTGTCTAATCTTGTATATCCTTGAGGAAGTATCTTGTATAGGATTTATTCTACGGAATACCACACCCAGAATCCTAAATAAAACTATCAAGATTAAACAACTAGCTTGATTACCTATATGCATTGAGAGGGAAGATTTTCCTGTTACTTGCATACCCTTTCTTCCGGCCATTATAATAGATTTGGGGCTCTGTCATTAAGGACACATTTCTAAAACACCGTCGAGTGGGGCAAACTACTGGATATTATTACTATTAGCTCACCGTAGAGTGAGGATTACTTCTTTATGATGCATATCTCCTGGGTGGTGCATCTGCTATTATATACATGTACTCGCTAGGTCAGTATAATTTGGAAAGAATGCAGGCATATAATAGATAAGAAATTCTCGAACTATATATGTTAGTAACTAGGATTATGATAACCATATTTAGCTAATGTTTCAAGTAGTACTCATTGCTTGGCTGTGATTGATGGATGAAGTCCAGTCTTGTCTTGTCTTATTCATGTCTATGCTTTACTTTAGTCGGTGAATGATTAGAGACTAAGTTGTGTTCAAGAGAAAGATTTCAACCCCAGTCCTTATTTGGTTTACGGGTTGTAATTCAGTTGCATAATAGTTTCTAAGTCATCTTTTCATTCGTCGTCCTATTTTGTACTCACATGTTATACATGACCCCTGTACTGTACATGCTCATATGCCGTGAATTACCTTACATGTTCACATGTCCTTGTTTATTTTACTTGTCTCATGTTTTCCTTATGTCACCAGTTGTTTACTTTATACCAGTATTTATTTAGTTCTGTCACTATCCATTGTTATGTTAGTTATTGCTGGTTTTAGTTCTTTAGTTGGCTTCCTTTGTAGTACTTGCTATTTGGGACCTGACTCCACTAGTTTTATTTGGTCAGATCTGGTAGAAGAACTAGAGGATCTTTCGTACATTTCCCTTGATGGTGACCACCCGGCGTACCATGGTGCCTGAGTGCGTGTTCTCTTCCTTTACCCACTAGTATCTGTATATATTCTTCTGCATCGTTTAGCCATCGAGCACGTGTTTAGCTCGTATTTTGGACCTTGACATTAGTCTACACTACAAGAAATCAAGGTGTCTTACAACGGTCGAAAACTGTTGCAAAAATAATATAACCCGTTGCAAAATCATTCTGCAACAGTTATTAGAACCATTGTAAATTCGAGCATTGCAGATTCCTCTTACAACGGTTATAGAAGGTTTTTGCAATATTTTTATAAATAGTTGCTAATAACGTATTATGCAACGGATCTCACGTCAATGCATAACGGTTACATGGTGTTGTCAATAATATATTTGGCAACGATTAACAAACCATTGTAAAATATTGAGTAAAGCACGATGGTTGATAACTGTTGCCTAAAATATTACATGTAACGGTTAAAAATTGTTGCGAATAATAGGCAACAGTCAATAAAAAATACTTTTTTTTACCTCCAATGGGGCTCGAACTCACAACCTCCTGGATCACATGCCTCTGCTCTACCACTAGGCTACAGGCTCATTTGTATATAAATACTTATATATATAATATATATGTACTTATATCATTTTTACCAATTGAAGCTTTTGGATCGATGTTAAATATATTATCTAATATTTTTTTTAGCGAACAAGGAACCAATTAATACGATTAATTCTAATGATTAAATCCCTTTTGTGTATAAATAAGATTCGAATTGGAAATTGAATTTGCAACAATTATAAACAAACTGTTACTAGATCAATATTTTGTAATAGTTGTTTATTCTTTTGACAATGGTTATCATAAACGTTGTTATTAAACAAAAAATTGTAACTGGTAGAATAAATTGTTGCACAATCATTATAAATAATAAGCCCACTCACAACAGGTTGTAAAAATTGTTGTGCAACTGTTGCTAATAGTGAGCCTTTTATAAGGCTTTATGTAATCATTGCAAAATATTAATAAATTTGTAACAAATACTTAAAACCCTTGCATAACCGTTGCCCATTCAACTCATTTTGACAACACTTTCATAAAACTGTTGCTTGACCGTTGTAAAAAAGAAAAACGTTTAGCAAGTGTTTATGAACCGTTGTAAAAAATTTATTAGGCAATGGTTAATCTATAACCATTGCAAATATATTTAATTTACAAGCGGTTATTTCAACCGTTATGTAACTGTTGCAAATTATAGTTCCAACAACATTCATAAAAGCGTTGCACTAAAACCGTTGCAAAATAGGGGTATTTTTTTGTAGTGCTATGAGCATAATATGATTTGTATATATTAGACTGTAGCTAGTGGTGATCATGTATGACTTATACTTTTGTTAGTGCTTTATTTTATATTACTAGCTTCATGATCATCTATATATTATAGTTTGGAACGCTTTACTGTTATATTACTAACGATCATACTTCTTGTACTTTACTTTTTTACTTATGGTTTAGATACCCAGGATTGCTTGACCGATGATTGACTGTTGGTTTGTAGTTGTAACCCCCATCTCTTTATGACTTTGATCGTATCTCAGGGTATTGGAGTACTCTGGTATACATAGCTGGCCTGGTCTCATCCCGGCTTTCTAGTATTCTGGTTCTAGAATGTGACATAGGTTTATTGGTGACCCATACAGGTCTGAACTATCTGATATGTAGGAGTTACTGGTAGTTATCTTAATCAAAATTTACCTTCATTGATATCTATATCCCTGATCCTTTGACCTGATGTCTGCCTTGATCAGTGATAGTTCATGTTTCATTGATTTGATCCTTATGTCTTTTAACTTTAAGGAGTACTGTTTCTGGTCCTTCCGATCAGTTTATTCAAGTTTTGCCGATGGTAGGTCAATATTCCTTTATTTGACCAGTCCTGGAGGCCCTGTCTCAGCATTTAGGGAATGTTGTAGTGTTGATCCGTGGGCATAAATGACAGTTCAGCCCGATAAGCCAGTTATGCTAGTATATTAGCAATACCAGTTCAGCCAGAGCAGCTAGAAGGAGTTGTTTGTGTGCTAATAGATGTCCTTAGAAGATTCATAGCATTGAAGCAACGCTAGAGCGACGTCCTCACTAAGTCAGTGCATAGAGCTCTGGAGAGGGGTGGCACTTAGATATATACTTTTGTGACCAGCTTCAGGTATCTTATCTTTCGTAATTCTATGGTACAAAGAATGCGTTAGCGTTTGATGCTTGGCTTCGGGATATTGAGTCCACACTCGAGGCAACATGGACACTAGCTAGGAAGCAAGTAATAGTGGTTAGGCTACAGTTGTTGGATTTGGCCCACGACTGGTAGGCAGCATTTGAGGTATCTCTTGTTGGCCCATGTAGTCATGATCAACCTGATTTTGATAATTGACTTAAAACTCTGACTCTGATACGTAAAGAAAGAAGACTACAGAAGACCGCAGCTATTCTCGTCAAGTAAGATAAATTTCGTTCTGTATTTTTTTTTCTTTTCTTGAGTCTAAGGCTATTCTGTGGGTCGGATATCACTGACATTTAGATGAACTTCCTTACACAAACAAAACCTACTCTTATCAAACCAAATCAATATCAAAAAGTCATCTGAACCCAAAAGAACCCGAAAGCCTACTAGTCGAACTCGGTCAGAGTTCTGCCGAACTCGGCCACCTAGAATCACTCCTGGTCAAAATGAATACCTAGTCTTTGGTTCTCAAACGTTCAAAAATTTGAACATTGCCCTAGCCGAGTTTTGCCCGAACTCTGGTTAAAAAATAGCTATAAATAGAGAAGAGTTTTTTATTTTACTCAATCATCATTCTTCATCTTCTTTATTCTAAGTCTTCCTATTATAAGAGCTTTTCAATCTTCACATTTCTAAGACAACTCCTCTTCTCTAAGTGCCTGTCTGTTCCGATAGAAGTGTTCGAGTTGTACAAGCTTGGCGTATAAAAGCTTTTCAGACAGTGTTGAAGTGTTTGTGGGCTTCGGATAAAAACACGACGTTGTAAGATGTTGGCACGTCCTTCGGAGTAAAGCACACAGTGTAACCTCTATTTCAAAAAGTGGATTTAACATCGAGCAAGAGTACTCGAGCCTGGACTAGTCCTCTCAGAGGAAAACCAGGATAAAATCTCGGTGTTAGCGAATTGCTTCTATCTCACTATTTATTTACTGCTTTATGCATTTAATATCTGTCTTTATTTGCCTTCACCTACATTAATTTTTATTGGGGATATTACTTCCGCTACACTCTATTTACCCCTTTTAGTGGTGCCATTGATCCCACAATTGGTATCAAAGCAAGGTTTTATAAGTTGGACTAAAACTCCTTGAGAAATGGCATCATTATACCTACTAATGGTGAAGGCCAGTCTACTAATAGGCCTCCCCTATTTGATGGCACAAACTACACGTATTGGAAGACACGCATGAACTTTATCTCAAGTCACTTTATTTTGATTTATGGTCAATTGTCATTGATGGTTATAAGAAACCACTTCCTATTGTCTAAGATGGGAATCTGGTTAAGAAACCACATGACAAGTATACTGATCACGAAAAAAATAAGCAAGTTTTGATGTAAAAGCTATTAATGTTTTATTTTGTGCAATAGATAGAACTGAATTCAATAGAGTATTAACATGTGCTACGTCTCACGAGGTTTGAAAACTTCTTGAGGTAACTCATGAAATTAGAACTTTACAGGTAAAGGAGTTTAAAATCTCAAGACTCACACAAGAATATGAGGCCTTCAAAATAAAGCCTAAAAGACTATTACTAACATGTTTACTCATCCTTAGATATTGTTAATCCTCTATCTTCTATTGGAAAAGAATACAACAATCATGAAAAGATACGAAAGGTACTTCGTAGATTGACCAAGAACTGAAATCCCACAAAACAACTATATTGAAGGGAATGATCTCACTACAATGACTCTCGAAAACTTATAGGAAAGCGTTATGACCATAAGCTGGATCTTAAGGAATTTGAAGAGCCACAACAAAAGGAAAGACTATCGCATTTAAAGCGCATCGCAAAAAACTTTCGATGACGAAAGTGAGAACAGTTCAGACAATGAGCAAATGGTCCTTATGACGAGGAACTTCAGAAGATTTCTAAAGAATAAGAAATCTAACAAAAAGAAGAAAGATTCCAGAGATGACGAACAACCAATATGCTACAGCTGTAAGATCGGTCATATCAAGAAAGACTGTCCCATTGTAACAAAGAGAAGCAGATACGATCAAGCAAGAGAAGGACTTTAACAAGAAATTATGCAAATACCAGCATCTGGTGTGAAAGTGAGGTGAGTGATTCTGAAGAAGAAGAAAGGCCTCGCAACATAACAAATCTATGCTTCATGGCTACAGATGCAAAGGTAACTATAAATCCTTTTATGAAGAATTTACTTTTGATGATTATCTGATGCTTCAGTGATCTACTAGTAGATCAAAAGAAGATGATAGATATGTACAATGTGCTAAGAAAGAGCTGAAAGCATTACACTCTAAGTTTACTAAACAATCTCAAATACTAGAAGATATTAAAGAAAACTTCTTCTAGTAACATGGATAAGATTTCTTCTTTGAAATTGAGATTACATGACACTCTGAGGAGCTTGAGAAAGCAATCAAGATAATGTAAAACTCAAGGATCTCTATGAATTAGAGAAAAAGAAGTATAATATTGCTGCTCAGAGAATAGATGCACTCACGGCCAAGTATAATGAATCTTGTGATATCTAAAAAGTAAGAGATTAAACTGGGTAAACAGGTTGTCAAATCTATAACTCAAGTGAATACGAAACACAGGCTAAACAAAACATAACACATCCAACACCATTAGAACTTCTAGAAGGCATGCATTCATGTATAAATTTCCTCATAAGAAGATACACTCCTTTTCAAAAACTCACATACATGATCTTCGAAGTTCACCTAGCACAAACACATCTGCTACATGTCACTATTATGGTATAAAAGGACAAGTGTCATATCAGTATAAAATTAGGAAGTTAGTAGACATGCATATATAGGTTTGGGTTCCTAAAAGTAATACATCCGGGCGCTCAAGAAAGTGGGTACCAACGGTTACATCTTCAACTTGTGTTGTAGGTGGACCTACCCCTCTCACTAGAAGCAAGTGGATTCTCGATAGTAGTTGCTCTAGACATATGACGGGTGATAATACTTTGTTTGCAACTCTATCAATGAAGAAAGAAGGCTAGTCTCCTTTGAAAATAACTTAAAAGGACATATAATTGGAAATGACGACATATGTACTTCTACTTCTCCTATTATTAAAGATGTATGCTTAGTAAAAAATTAAAACATAACCTTCTAAGTATAAGTTAATTGACAGATCATGGTTATGGAATTAATTTTATTAAAAATAAATGCTTTATTTATGGTAAAACTTCTGAAATAATCTCTTTGAAGGATTAAGATAGGTAATATATATTTTATATCTATCAGAGAATACTAATAGTACAGGAAATTGTCTATACACATCTCAAGACGAAAGCTGGATATGGCACATGTGTTTTGGACTTGAGAACATGGACACTATTGCAAGATTGTCCACTAAGAAATTGGTAAGAGGCGTAGCTGATATACCTTCAAAAAAGATATAGTCTATACCGAGTGTGAAAAGAACAAGGCATCCAGATCATCTTTTAAATCAATAAACACTGTAAGTACCTCTAGCCTCTTCAATTGTAACATATGGACTTATTTGTACCAAGGAGTCGTCAGTCTTGACGGTAAGCTATATGCTTTCGTAATAGTTGATGACTATTCACGATATACTTGGGTTTATTTTCTTGCAAATAAAAATAAGGCCTTATGAATTTGTTCTTTTTGTAAAAATGTTCAAAATGAGAAAGGATTCATGATTACTCGTATTCGAAGTGATCATGGAGGAGAATTGATAACTATAATTTTAAAACCTTTTGTGATTCAAATGGTTTTCACATGAATTCTCTTGCCCTAGAACTCCTCAACATAATGGCGTTGTGGAGAGGAAGAATAGAACTCTTAGCGATATAGCCGAGTTATGCTTAACCAAAAAATCTTCCAAAGTATTTTTAGGAGAGAGCTGTTATATAGCATGCATTGTTAAATAGAGTCTTATGGTTTATGAACTCTAATGTCAGCTATTTAAAGTATTTGGTTGCATAGCTTTATCTTAAACTAAAGACAATTTAGACAATTTGAGGAGAAAGCTGATGAAGGAATTTTCTCGGATATGCTGCAAAGAGCAAATGATACAGAGTATTCAACAAAAGATCACTTATGGTTGAAGAATCAATAAACGTCACTTTCGACAGCTGAACTGTCAACATGACAACGACAGTGATAATGAAGATGATAGAATTCCCTTAAGCAAAACACCCTAAGATACACCACCACATACCTGGAAAGTCTGCGAATAGATTACGATTTTCCCAAATCATCCAGAAGAACTAGTAATAGGTGATGTATCTAAAGGTGTAAGTACTCATTCAAGCACTAGAGATATTATTGCTAACGTAGCTTTTATTTCTAAGATAGAACCCAAGAATGTTGAAGCAGCTTTTGATGATGAATTTTGGATTTCTGCAATGTAAGAGAAACTTAACCAATTTGAACGAAATCAAGTTTGGGAACTTGTTCCCAGACCTAGTGATCACCCGGTCATTGGTACTAAATGGGTTTTCCGAAATAAATTAGATAGAATGGTATGGTCAAACGCAATAAAACACGTCTAGTAGCTCAAGTCTACAATCAAGAAGAAGGCATTGACTATGATAAGATATATGCTCTAGTTGCTAGACTAGAATCCATTCAAATATTATGTGCTTTTGCTAGTTTCCATGGTTTTAAACTTTTTGAAATGGATGTCAAAAGTGCTTTTCTAAATGGTTTTATAAAAGAAGAAGTTTTGGTTAAACAACCTCTTGGATTTGAAGATTTTAAAAGACCATATCACGTATTCAACATTCGTAAGGCTCTCTATGGACTCAAACAAGCACCTCGTGCATGGTATGAGCACCTTACTTCCTTCTTACTTGAACACAATTTTTAACAGGAAAGGTTGATTCTACTCTTTTTATAAAAATATGGATAAGAATATTTTATTAGTGCAGATCTATGTAAATGATATTATATTTGGATCAACAAATGAGATGCTTTGTAACGAGTTTGCAAAGTGTATGCAGAGTAAATTTGAAATGAGCATGATGTAAGAATTGACTTATTTTTTGGGCTACAAATTAAATAAAATTCATAAGGGATTTTCATCAGTCAAGCAAAATATATAAAAGACCTGCTGAAGAAGTTTGATATGGACAATGTCAAACCTATCGGAACTCCTATGGCTATGTCTACAAAACTTGACATGGATGGGAGTGGTAAACCAACTGAAGTGCGTAAGTACAAGGTATATTTGGTAGTTTACTTTATTTAACTACCAATCATCTAGGCATTATGTTTTCAGTATGTCTATGTGCAAGATATTAGGCTTGTCCTAAGGAATCACATGTGAGCACCGTTAATCGTATCCCACGATACCTTAAAGGTACTTTAACAACCGATCTATGGTATCAAAAAATCAATTCGTATGACAGGTTATTCGACGTGGATTTTGTTGATGCAAGGTCGATTGTAAAAGTACCAGTAGCACATGTCATTTTCTAGAAAATTCTTAGTCTCCTGGTTTTCTAGAAAGCAAAATTCTATTTCATTATCAACAACTGAGGCTAATATATAGCCGCATCGTTATTGTGCCCAGATTATGTGGAACAAACCTTGGAAGACTATCAGTTATTTTACAACTACATCCCTATTTACTGTGATAACAGTTCGATAAATCTCGTAAAGAATCCTATTTGTCACTCTCGTACTAAGCATATGAGATATGACATCATTTTCTTAGAGACCATGTTTTACAAGATAATATTTGTCTAGAATACATTGACCCAGAATGCCAATTAGCTGACATCTTCACTAAACCTTTAGCAGAAGATCGTTTTAACTATATACGAAGAGAATTAGGATTTTTGGATGTTGAAGTTTTATAATTCTATGTTATTGACATAAATTCATAAAATCGTAGAAAGTATTTTGGTTATAAGCCGAAAGGGCCCTTCTGAAAAAGGTGTAAAAGCCTAAGCGGCACGGTGCCAAGTATCTTCGGATATTGCTAGATGGGATCCGGCCCCTACAGCTGACCCCAAACATTTTATAACATTTTTGTATTTTGGTTAATAATATAAATTGTATTTCATCAATACAAATATTTCAATTACTCCTTTGTATAAATTTAAAAATTGTATCAAAATTGTCCAATTTTGTTCAGAGTACCAAGGGACCGAGCTCAGACCGAGCTCTGTGCGACTCGGGCCGAACTCGGTTAAGGCTTATTTCAAATAGAAGCTGACAGTCAGGCTTTTTTTAAAATCCCCACATCATCATCATCTTCCCATCACAATAGCGACCACCACCAAAACCCTAACCCTAGAAACTCCATTCTCCCTCACACAAGCCTTCTAATGCAAAAACTTGGATTCAGCTGATTTGACTTCCATATTCTGTGCCCAATTTTAGTATATCTCAATCTTTTCTCTACTTTCTATTCAATGGCACCAAAGTTTTCTCATGCTTCTAAGAAGAAATAAAAAGTTGGGGAAGCTTCTTCCTCTAATGTTTAAGAGGAAGGTTCTTTCTCACTTTTTGTCCCACCATACCGGATGGTGACTACTTGATGAGTTCATCTTTGTTTCCATCGATGCTTCCAATGAATGGTTCGTCAACTTTGTCGAACAGCCAATTTGTCCGGGAAACCCGAACAATTTTACTTTATTTCCTGATTATTTATCCATTTAAACACTTTAATTATGAATAATTAGTACAATCTCGTTATCTAATTTATGAATGCAATTCATATGTTCTATTACAATCTCACGGTCACAAACGACACGGTTCGGTCTAAAGTCGGTGTGATAGATATCGAATTTGATGCTGGTGATTTAGCTTTCATGCTTCATATTCCCAATGAAGGGGAAGCACTTGTGGATGTTAGAAAAGTTCAATTTCTGGCTCATACAACTTTTCGATTTATTTTTTGACTCGTTATGTGAACCCAATCCCCATCCTAAAGGTCGCCTTCGACCGAAATATTTGAATGACTGTTTCTACGATTTGCATTGGATGGTATTTTCTGTTTTCATTCCTAAACAAACTTCCACCGATGAAATCACTTATCTTGAACTTTCTGCTATTTATCATCTCTACTTTGAGATCCCATTTAGCGTACCAAAGATGATCATTTTACTATGGAATGGTGTCGCAAGAAATCGTGAAACCTTCTATACGCATTGTATCTACCGTATCGTTGAGATTTTGATATCGTCTTAGATGACTTTCCTCGAGATGCTCCACCTGCTTATCTTGATATGCATCGTCGAGTCGCTCATACTCCAGCAGTACAGGCTCCTCCACCTCCTCCACCCATTGTTGACCTATCTGCTAGTTCCCGTCCTTCCCATCCGCCCGCAGGCATCACCCTTGAGTCTTTCCAGGCATTGGTTATGGATCAATTTCGATCTATGGATTTTCGTACCATCCTGCAGTTCCAGGCCATGAGCAACTATGAGGGTTTTCAGCTATAGCTTTGCTCATAACCCTGGCGGTCCCATTTATATTGTTCACGATCCCTCGATAATCGGTTATTGTATTGATGATCCGGAGGCTCAGCGCTACTTTGACCCAGCTGCTGCTCGTTACGATCCACACCGACTGTTGAGTCGAAGCCCTTTTCGGGCAGCTGATGCTAATGATGATGAGAATGATGTTTAGAGGATGATGTCTAGTGATACGGTGTCACTACTATGTTCTAGTTGCTTTTCTTTTCATGTATTAGTGATAGATGCTTCTTTAAAGCATTTTGCACATTTAGTATTTGTGGCAGTTTCGTATTATTTCAGCACTCTATGTATGACATTTCTAATTATGTGTTTTCATAGCCTTACGAGTTTATGCATTTTGTGTTTTCATCTCTGCTGAGTACTTAGAATTTTATATCATTTTGCTTTATGACAAATGGGAGAGAATTCTATAATTATACTTAAACAAATTCATGTTTCTGAAAATTTGGTTTGAGATTTTTTTGCTAGATTTTAAATGTTCTGATGACTTGGTCATTTATTGCTAATGTACCAATGCTACTATACCACTGTACCAAGCTACTTTCGTACCAACTGAACATTTTATTCAGAATCAATCACAGTTTTGTCAAATTATCAAAATGAGGGAGATTGGTGGCCTATGTAGTCATGATCAACCTGATTTCAATAATTGACTTAAAACTCTGACTTTGATACGTAAAGAAAGAAGGCTACAAAAGGCCGCAGCTATTCTCGTCAAGCAAGATTTTTGTAATTTTATTTCGTATTTTTTCTTCTTCTTGAGTTTAGGCTATTATGCGAATCAGATATCCTGGCATTTAGATGAACGTTCCTCACACAAATAAACATACTATTATCAAACCAAATCAATATTCAGAAAGCCATTCTGAACCCAAAAGAACCTGACAGCCTACTAGCTGAACTCGGTCAGAGTTCTGCCCGACTCGGTCACCTAGCATCACTCATTGTCAGAATTAATACCTAGTCTTTTGGATCAAAACATTCAAAAATTTAAACGTTGCCCTAGCCGAGTTCTGCCCGAACTCTGGTTCAAAATACCTATAAATAGAGAAAGTTTTTCATTTTACTCACTCATCTCATTCTTTATCTTTTATTCATTCTAAGCCTTCCTATTACAAAGAGTTTTTCAATCATCATATTTTAAGACCACTCCATTATTCTAAGTGCCGGTGTGTTCTGATTAGAAGTGGTCGAGTTGTACAAGCTTGGCGTATAAAAGCTTTTCAGATAATGTTAAAGTTTGTTCGTGGGCTTCAGAAAAAATACGATATTGTAAGAAGTTGGCATGTCCTTCGGAGTAAAGTACACGGTGTAACCTCAATTTCAAATAGTGGATTTAGCTGTAGGAACGAATTTGTAAAGCACAATACTATAGGGGGTGAATAGAGTACGCAGCAGAATATAGCTAATTTAAAAAGTTAGCAGCAAGATCACAGAGAAATATAGATATCACAAGTAAATAACTGTAAAAGCAGAGATTAGAAAGCAAATACAAAGACGCAATGTATACTGGTTTTCTCTTGTGAGGACTAGTCCAGTCGGAAGAACTCTAGCATCCAGTTGAATCCACTATAGAAAATACCGCAAGTTTGCATATGAAGTCCTTGCAACTTCTACAAATGCGAGCTTTGATATGAAGTACTCGACCAACTTCAATTGTGAAGAGTCTTTCTTCAATCAAGCCTCTAATTACAATCGCTCTGAAGCTTTTAGACCGTACTGCACTACCAAATCGACTAAAGGATTGTAATTGACTTGGGATTTGAAAATTAAAGCTTAGAACTCTTTGGAATAGAACAGTAGGCGTTAGAGAGAAGAGATGAAAGTGAGTGAATTGAAATGATCGAAATCCTTATCTATTTATAGTTTTTCCAACGACAGAACTCTAGCATAATTTGGACAGAACTCTAATAGAAAATCTTGTTGGGATCCGTAACTGCAGGGAGACCAAGTTTTCAAACGTTCAAAAATCAAACGGTCACTAACCGAACTCTGGCCGAACTCTGGCCAAGTTCTGTCAGGGTTTAGTCAATGTTTTGCAAATTGATTTTTGGTCTTTTGAAATTCTTTTAAGCAGTTAGGAGTTTTTTGTAAATAGGGGGCTATTTTTCAAAACATAGGATATTTTGAATATATTTTAGCATAGCCTATTTGCCAGTATGACTCGGTGTACACTGTATTCCTAGACTCATAAAAGTAAAAATTATATTGCATAAAAAAATACAGATTCGAGTGGCAAACACAACTTCGGTCTTGAACAGATCGGATAGCTATTCTCTAGCAGTGTCCAAATGTCCAAAACATCTTTAAGTAGCCCTTATATCGAGACAGAGTTTGATCAATTATTAAAATCAGGTTTGACCATGACCAATGGGCAAACAATCTCTTCCATTTTGATAATTGACAAATCTTGACCGATATAACATCTTTGATCGATTAGATTTGAAAGATAATCAAAATTGCAAATTGTACTGTATCCTAAAAAATGTTCCTGTATCCTACAAAAGATGTTAGATCCTATTTTCCCCCGTTGTTACTTAGCAAAATAATTGCAAAGAGAATCTCCCCCGTATATGCATAAGATCAATCATTGAAGAAATGTAAACATAATAAATAGAAAAACAACATTTCACAGGGTGTATATTTCACAGGCAGTTAATATTGAAGCATAAAGAGATAGTGCTATATGAAATATGGAATAATGCTAAACCGAATAAAAATATGCTAAAGAAAGCATAAAACATGTTCACAGAATTTCATTTTAGACAAACTCAATCTCAGTGCAAAATAAACTAAAAGGATAGAGTACTAATGATATCTTGGAATGTCGGAGCATTTCTAAGTAACAAAGACATAATCAAAGTCTCAAAAAGTGATCATCTAGACAAAATGCAGTACATCTAGATCACAATCCTCATCATTGTAGCCTCCCTTTCCAAAAATTTTGAAATATTTTTTATTATTTATTTGATTTAAATGGTGATTTTTAGATTTTGTTTATAATTATTTTAATTAATTATTACGATAGATGCCTTTAGCCATGGTGGAGTTTTGGAGTACAAGGTGACTAGAAATCATGGCACGGATAGTGCGAGTGACGTGCTTTGACTAGTGTATTAGTCCTGCTAGGGAAGGCCGAACCATAATAATGCCCTAACTAGGAAAACCAGGCCAAGTTGTGACTTGACTCCTATAAATAATTTAATTATTAATTAATTAAGAATATAGATTTTAGGTGATCCGGTTGTGCCATTTCAGCCCGGACTGAATCCGAACCAAGCCCAAGCGCATGTGGAGGGGTAGAGCGTGTAAGGATGTCCATGTGGATTTACAGATTAGCCTTTTTAAATTGATTAGTGACCTTGTAGGCCTTTTACAAAAGGCAGTTATATTATATATGCTTGCCATATAGAATTAATGTTATTAAAATGTATAGTGAATATTGCCTTAACATATATTTTGGATGTGTGAATTTATTCAGGCTATATATATTATTTTGTGCTATATATAGTATATTCCTGATATATAAATTAGGCCTTATATATAACTGTCTTTAATATATATATATTATATATATATATATATATATATAGATATATTTATATATATATATATATATATATATATAATATATATTATATTATATATATAGATATATATATATATTATATATATAGATATATATATATAGTATATATATGTATAGTATGGCTATGTAATTTTGATTATTTATAAAGATTAGTATATAAATTATGAATTCTATATTATAAATATTGACTATACTTAATATTTATTGCTCGTATTTGTATTTATGGTATATATGTACATATCATTATATTTATTCATATGCTATATAAGTTATATTTTTGTAACTTATATTAATATATGGCATGTATGTGTAGGAACATATGTATATATATATATATATATATATATATATATATATATATATTATATATATAGAATATATATAATATTATATATATACATATATATAAAAATATATATATATTGTATGTATTATATATATATATATATATATATTATATATATATATATATATATATATCTATATATATATATATAGATATATATATAATATATAAAATATATATAAATATATATTATATATAATATATAATATATATATTATATATATATTATATATATATATGTATTTAGGGAGTGAATAGACAAAAGGAAAGCAAATAAAAAGCTTCCACACAAGCCAGCCCACAGCAAGCCATTCGGCCCAGCCCACCCGAGCTGAAACCCCAAGCCCCCACCCGAGCTGAAACCTAATGCTTTTTAAACACGAGCCCAACCTATATCACAGCATTCTGAGCCCCCATATCGGTATATATAGATCGAAAGTTGCGGGAGAAGGGAGGATTCCTGGAAGTAAACCCTAACTCTTAAGCGCCACCCTTTCCCCCCGACCCTGGGCGGCCACTCGCCACCAGCGCCGCCACCGTGCGCGGCGGAGTCGGTCGAAAACGCACGACCAACAGATCACGGCACAGCGGCAACAGCAGTACAAAGGTTGAGTTCGCAGTATGTTTTCCGCCTCCTCGCTCCACGATTTCTCGAGCAAATTTCTCTGGTATGTCGAACGTAACCCTCTCTGATTCCTTTCAAATAGGTTAATTTAGATCGTAGTATATGCGTCATAAGTAGAACCCAAATTTGGTGAAAAACTTGTTCAAAATTGAACATCTTCGCAGTCCAAACGCCCATGTTGGAAGTCCGATTCTGGTTAAACCAATGACCAACCTAGAATTCTAATTGAACAATTATTTAGACAACATAACCAGGATCAAAACCCTACTGTTACTTTTAATTTTAGTTATTTGTATAATAAGATAAATCAATTTGAAAACTGAGAAAAACTTGGCAAAATCTGTTTTCAAAACTTAAAAATCTATCGATATGGGGTCCGTCCCAACAATCCGGGCGACGTGGTCGTGAACCGAAAGCATCGAAAGGTGCGTATCAACTTTGCGGACGTGTAGGCTTTGACGGAATTTGAATTGGTTGCGTGTGCGCCACGAATTTGATGCGTATCCGTCAAAATTTACCGTATCGGTCATTATGCAAATTTCCCAATTACTTTGTGCACGTTTGTCAGATCGAGACAAAACTTTCGCCATTAGGACTGTATCATTTTTTTGGTCTTGTATGCCAAGTTTGGTCCGATTCTGAGACAGTTGATCGGATCATCGTTTTGTGGGCCCCACGATCCAATTCAACGTGCGATTTTGTGCACGGCCCACCAAAATCCAAAATTGGACATACTGTTGGGTTCGTATCATCAAAACGAATCCGTAGACATATAATTTGACGACTTTAGAGACCATTGACTTTGGCACGCTTTTCGGTGCAAAGCAGGTCCAACGGCGGACACCGTTTTGGTCCGAAATTACCGTTTTGTCCCTGTGTCCAGAATTGGACTTAAGGACAGGCAATTCAAGATAATTTGACTATTCTAAGAATGTTGGCAATGTCTGTTTAAGCTTTCGAGGATAATTTTGAGATTTGGACTTTATGGCTTAGTAGTTGACTATATTTTGTTGGATCTGCGTGCAACCTCTAGGCAAGATACCTTGCCTTTCTCTACAGAGTCTTTTATTTTATATATCATTATCTAGTTCTCTAGTTGTGATAGATTTATATGTTATCTTTAGTTCTCTGGTTAAATTGACTTGATATGTTTTCTACATACCATGTTCACCTGTTTATTACCTTGCTTGACTTGATAGTGTAGTATACCAGCTTGTTCACATTATAGTCCATGCTAGAGCAGTCCTTACCTGTGTCTTAATGAGTTATACTTTGTCTCACCTGTACCCTGACTTAGTCGGGTCTTGGAACGAGTACGTGTAGTTGAACTGCTATTTCCTCGTATTGTCTTTCCTTAACCAGAGAGTCCACACTCGAAACGAGGGTTGATCCGTTACACCATAGAGTCCACACTCGGGATGAGGGTTTTTGTTTCCTTGGCACCAGAGAGTCCACACTGGGATGAGGGTGTTTGTCTTGATCGATTTACATCCGTGGGTCCACACTTAGGACGAGGGTGCCTTGCCGTGAACTAACCCGTGAGTCCATTCGGGGCAAGGGTTAGTGATTAGAACTAACCTGTGAATCCACTCGGGGCGAGGGTTAGTGATTAGTTCAAACCTACGAGTCCACTCGGGGCGAGGGTTTGGTATTCCATTGATCTCGTGTTCACTTGTTCATCCAGCAGTTCAGTTACGTGTAGTTGTTCTTGTAATCCAGTTCATAGTCACCGGTCAGTAGCCACATGTCGATAGTCACTTGTTAGCAGTTTGGTCGTAGTCTCTTGCCATGTTAAGTGTCGTTCCTTGTTTATATCCTGCATGATTAACTGCTAGATAGACATGTTTTTATGTATCTTGCTATGTCCCCTGAGGAACTGATGATCTCTTCAGGTAGCAGATTTCATGGAGTTAGTTAGCGGATCAGGATGGTTGTGATTACACCTGCTGGGATATAGGTATTTGCTTGTGATATTTCTTTATTATCCTCTCATGCTTTATGTTTCTTATCATGATATACTCTTCTTGTTAGTTATTTTTATAGACTCATATCATTTCTTTGAGTCTAATCGAACATATATGCTAGTGGGCTGCAAACCATGACCCATAGTGTTCATTCATGTTTCGTACACTTATTGTGGATTTGAGATATAGATTTACCTTTGCCATGATTTGGCAGTTTACCATAGCCGTGACAGCGTTTACATATTCGAGTCGGGCTGGAGTCCCCTTGATGTGTAGATGGCTTGCTCACGAGCTCGCATCCGAAAAATGGGTGCGGATCATGACAATCATCATCATCATCTGTAGTACCAGCATGTCCACCATGTCCGGATGGACCAGCTCCAGAAGTGCCTGCTCTAGAGGTGTGTGGAGTAGAACCCGAACCACGGTAGCAATCATAAGCGTTACTAGGCTGGAAGAGAGTGTATACCACCTCATCCTCATAGCGGTAAACGGAGACAGCTGGATCTCGAGGAAAAGAACTGGCAGAATGTCTAGTCTGAGCAAATCGGAGATCAACGAAGGAGTTGGCTAGTGCATAAAACTGAGTCGCATCACAGAACTCGCGTTCCCTGGATGTGTCAGTGATGAATGTTCGAAGATCAGAAATGTGCTGATGGATACCCTCAAAAGACATAGAATATGCCTGAGGAGGTAGAGCAGGTATAGTAGGAGGTACAAGAGGTGCGGCAGTGCTGCGACGGGACAATTCGAGATACTTGGGCTCATGGTCTAAAGCACAAGTAGACAGATCGATGTCAAATCGTTGAAAGATGCGTGGAATGAACATCGCATAAGAGAGATTTCGATCTATTATGCGACATCATTCCATCATCTGGATAATAGTCTTGGGAACCAAAAATGGAATTCCCTTGATGATGTGGTAGAGGGCAGATAGTTCAAGATTTATAACATCATCTTTTGAAGTGGAGTTTGGAAGAATAGTGGAATCGATGATGTGATGTAATTCATAGTTAAACAAGTTCAAGTTTGCAGCCTTGAACTTTCTAGAATGAACACGTGCAGGTGCACAAAGATCGTTCTTGAAGCTGAGAAGAGTCGTGCATCGAGAAAATCGAAATCAGTGATATCATTGAGCTTGGCACCTTCGTTAGGAACACCAAGGATTTTCGCTAACAAGACATCATTGAACCCGATGTTAATACCTCTGACACGAGTCTTAACATCAAAAGTGTCAAACACAAAGTTGCAGTAAAACAATCTAATGGCATTAGTAGCTATAGGGAATTTTTCGGTGATAAGTCAGTGTAACCCTAATACCTCAAAGTAAGGACGGTGGTCAGGAAACACAGTCCACTTAATTGGAGCGCCAATACATATGTTGCGTATGATAAAATTACCATACCATTGTAATAATTGGTCATGAGTTACAAAGTAGAAGTCATTGTATGCACCGTCGGCCGATTGGACCGAGAAAAAGAGGGAATCCACTGGTGGATTCAAAGACGATGCCTCTTCACTGGCACTGGCCTTCTTCCTCTTGGAAGAAGTGAATCCCTTAGGCATTTCTCCCAAAATTGAATTGAAACTAATGAAATTGAAGGAGATGGAAGGAGAGAGTTATACCTTCCAAAAATTGAGTATGTTTTAGAGACATGAATTCTCCGCACGAATCCAAAATTTGGATGGAAATCTCTAAGTGGATTGGGAGCAATGGATTCGAGACATTCTAGGGTTTGGAGGAGCTCTCGGGCGGCAGCAGCAGTATGGAGAGGATTTTGGAAGAGATGAAGAGGAGGGGGCCTCGGGTTTTGACTTTAAAATATATACCACCAATAGAACTCGGGCCGAAATCGCCTTGGGCTCTTTTGGTGAATTTAAAAAAAAATATTTGGGCCAAATCCTGTTCATCATCCTCTTTCAATTATTTAATTCTAAGTATAGTAATTTTAAATTTCAATTAATATAATTAATATTATTTTATAAATTAAATTTTGTTACACAACGACTGTTTCAGATTAACTGTAGGGGTACTGTCCCAGCTAACACGATTTCACCAGGGAATAATTAAATACCGCTTCACTTGGACTGTAGTCGTGGTGACAGACAGACCCATTGTAGGCTTGTCTAAAAACAGTTTTTGAGTATTGAAAAATAATTGTATAAAACAAATTTTTTAATATTATTGACATATAAAATTCCTAATTCCTGAAGTAAATAATTAAAACGGTCTTTCGCTAGAGGTTTTGTGAAGATGTCAGCTAATTGATTCTCTGTGTCTATGTATACAAGGTTGATATCTCCATTTTATTGACGTTCTCTAAGAAAATGATGTCGAATCTCGATATGTTTTGTGCGAGAGTGATATACTGGATTCTTAGTCAAATTGACAGTACTAGTATTATCACAGAAAATGGGTATGTGTGTGTATAGTAGGCCAAACTCTTCTAAGGTTTGCTTCATCCATAAAATTTGTGTACAACAACGTCCTACTGTGATATACTCAGCCTCAGTTGTTGATAATGCGACAAAATTTTGTTTCTTGCTAAACCAAGAGACTAAAGCTTTGTCTAGAAAATGACATGTACTGTTGGTACTTTTTCTATCTATTTTGCATCCAGTAAAATCAGCATTCGAATAATCGGTTAGGTCAAACGACGTGGTTTTGGGATACCATAAGCTGATAGAAGAAGTGCCTTTAAGGTATCAAAAGATACGCTTAACCGCGCACAAATGTGATTCCTTAGGATTGGCTTAAAAACGTGCACACAAGCAAACACTAAACATTAAATAAGGTCGAGTAGCAGTTAAGTAAAGTAAACTACCAATCATACCTCGATACTTACGTATGTCGACAGGTTTGTCTTGTTCAGCAATATCAAGCTTGGTTGAAGTTGTTATCGGAGTGCCAAGTGGTTTGATTGCTTCCAGATCGAACTTCTTTAATAAATCTTTTGTGTACTTGGCTTGATTGATGTATGTCCCATTATTGGTTTGTTTGATTTGCAGTCCGAGAAAGAATTTCAGCTCTCCCATCATGCTCATCTCAAACTCATTTTGCATACACTTTAAAAATTCTTGACAAAGAGATTCATCAGTAGATCCAAAAATGATATCATCTACATAAATTTGAATCAAAAGAAGATTGCTATTAAAAGACTTTATAAACATTGTAGTATCAACCTTCCCTTTTGAAAAGCCGTTGTCAAGTAGAAAAGAACTTAGACGATTGTACCAAGCACGAGGGGCTTGTTTCAAACTGCATAATGCCTTCTTTAACTTGAAAACATAATCAGGATTAAATCAGTAAAACCTAGAGGTTGAGCTACATAATTGTTTTCTTTTATAAAACCATTCAAAAATGTACTTTTAACATCCATTTGAAATAATTTAAAATTATGAAAACATGCAAATACACATAACATATGAAGGGATTCTAATCTCGCAACTAGGGAATAAGTCTCATCGTAGTAGATACCTTCTTCCTGATTGTATCCTTGAGCTACGAGTCGAGTCTTGTTATGAGTCACTAAGCCATTCTCATTCAGTTTATTTTAGAATACCCAGCAGGTGCTAATGATCGGATGATCAATGGGCTTGGGAACAAGTTTCCAAACTTGATTCTGTTCGAATTGGTTCAATTTCTCTTGGCATCTAACAAAAAATTATCACTACATGCTTCTTCCATATTTTTGGGTTCAAGCTGTGAAATAAAAGCAACACAAAAAGCTGTATGTTTACTAGAGGAACGAGTACTTACACCCCTGGTAATCTCACCAATTACCAAGTCCTTTGGATGGTCTGCCAAAAATCTCATTTCTTTTGGCATATCCTCTGGATTGCTGGTTCCGACATCTTGTTCTGTACGTGATTTTCTTAGAGACTCAACTGGTGCTTTGTGTGAGGGTTCTGCAGGTGCAGTACTAGGTATACTTATGTCTTCATCATCATCATCATCGACAGAATGTTGATTGAGTTCGTCAAATTTAACATTTATTGATTCTTCAATGATCATTATTCTCTTGTTGAAGACTCTGTACCCTTTGCTCTTCGCCGTATAACCTAAAAATATACCTTTATCGATCTTTTCGTCAAATTTTTCTAAATTATCTTTAGTATTATGAATAAAGTATTTACAACCAAATACTTTGAAAAAAGAAACAGAGGGAGTTCTATCAAATCATAATTCATAGGGAGTCTTCTTCGATATATGTCGAATTAGAACCCTATTGAGAACATACCACGCTATATTTACAGCTTCAGCCGATAGGTATTTAGGTAGACTAAACTGATTTAACATTACTCTAGCCATCTTACAAAAGGTGACAAATTTTGATAATGCATCATTCTTGTGTGCAAGAAAATATACCCACGTGTATCAAGTGAAATCTACTATTACAAATGCATATAACTTACCACCTAGGCTAGCAATTCTACTAGGTCCAAATAAATCCATATGCAGCAATTGTAGAGGTCTAGTGGTACTTACAGATTTCTTGGATTTAAAAGCGAATCTGGTAGCTTAATTCTTCTTATATTCACTACATATCGTATCCTTCTTGAAAGAAATGTTCGGTAAGCCTCGTACCAGCTTCTTTGTGGATAGTCTTAAAATTGTGTCCATGTTTGCATAACCGAGTCTTATGTGCCACAGTTGACTCACATCACTTCTGGCCATTAAGCATCTACCTGCTTTGTTAGCATCTTCTAACAGATAGAAACATATATATTGTCTTCCCTGATACCTTCAAAGATAGTACTACCAGTAGAGCTATCAACTATAGTATTTTGTCTTTGACAAAGTTAATGCCATAACCGTGATCAGCTAAATGGCTTATGCTGAGCAGATTATGTTTTAACTCGGTAACTAGACATACATCTTTAATCACTGGATATGGAGCCTTACCAATATTACCAATACCAATTATGTACCCTTTCAAATTTATTACCGAAGGAGACGTATCCTTTTTTATTCTTCGATAGTGTTACGAATAATGAAGCATCACCGGTTATATACCGTGAGCAACCGCTGTCGAGGATCCATTTGCTTCTAGCGTGTGAAGGGCGTTTCACCTACAAAAGAATTTACAGATGAAAACTTTGGTACCCATTTCTTGTAGGGTCCTGGAATGTTAGATTTTGGTATCCATGTACATGTTCTCAAATCAACAAGCTTCCTAACTCTACATGAAGAAGAAATATGACTAATGGTGCCACAATAGTAACATCTAGCATGCTGAGTGTTGAAAGCAGAGTGCTGTGCATTATTGGTAGGTATAAGTTTTCTAGTGTAAAAGAATGCATGTCTATTTGTCTTCTTGGGCAATGGTTTGGTTTGATTAGGTCTGACAGTATTGGGTTTGACCGTGTTCCGATGATTCGATAAGTGACACGTGTTAGGGTAGGAAACAACAACTTCAGGCTATTTTCCTATCCTAATTTCCAACTTTTTGGAGGTATCATATAACAAGCTATATTTAGCAGTGAGTGCATTATTTCTAATAGTAGCTTGCTAGAGACTTTTCTTCTCTTTGAAAAGTCTTCCTCTAATTGGGAATGGTCTTGTCCTTCTCTTCAGATAGTCTTTGGGTCTCGTGTAATAACTGTTTAACAGAAGAAAGCTTACCTTCCTCACTAGAACAATTATTACTTCTAACCTCAGCTAGTAGGTCGGTAAGTCTTCCTATTTTACCTTTGTACTCTTTGAGTACCTTTTTAGAGGGCTGATATTTACTACGCAGTCTTCTGTAATCCCCTAAGAGATCAGTAAAGGCTTCTCCTAGTTGCTCAAAGGTAAAATCATCATAAGTATCAAACATAGGGTTAGTGGTTACCTGATCGTACGCCATCAAACATATATTTTTAGCGTCATCTGATTGCTCGTATTCTGAGTCGCTAGCTTCACTTTCATGCCATATGCTTGTATTGGCATATCTTCGAGACGTAGACTTCTTCAGGTAGCCTTTGTCATATTTGTTGTTCTTTCTGGTTGATGATGATATTGTTGGACAGTCCTTCTTCATATGTCCTTTCTTCTTACAGACGTAACAAATAGGATCTTCATCATTGTTGTTGCTGTTGTTGTTCGTTGTTCTTCTGTTGAATCTCATAAACATCTTAAATTTTTTCACCGTAAGAGCTTTATCTTCAGTGTCAGAGTCGCTGTCGTCGAAATCATCTTCTACAGTTCTTCTATGTTGAGCCTTGAAAGCAATTTACTTCTTTGACTTCTCCTTTGGTGTAGTATCTTCAAAGTCTTGAAGTTCCAGCTCGTGAGTGAGTAGCTTACCTATGAGTGTTTCAAGAGACATTGTTGAGAGGTCATTCCCTTCAATAATTGTTGTAGCCTTTGGAATCCAATTCTTTGTGTGAGCTCACAGCAGTTTACGAATCTTCTCATGGTTACTGTAATCCTTGTCTAATAACGACAGAGGATTTAAAATATCCCGGAATCTCATAAACATCTGGGTGACAGATTCATTTGGCTTCATCTTAAATGCCTCATACTCCTGAGTAAGTCCGCTGATCTTTGACTCCTTGACTTGCGTCGTACCTTTGTGGGTTACTTCAAGAAGTTTTCATACTTCATTTGATGTTGTGCAGGTAGACACCCTGTTAAATCCAGTCCTGTCTAAGGCACAAAATAAAGCGTTATACGTCAAGACTGACCTTCTTCTTTTCCTCATCAGTATACTTATCATGCGGTTTTTTAACCAAAACATCTTTAATAAGAATATGAGAAGGATTTTTGTAGCCATCAACAACTATAGACCATAGTTAAAGTCTAGAGATTTTAAGAAGAAACTCATCCGTGTTTTCCAATAGGTATAATTTGTACCGTCAAACAGAGGAGGTCTGTTTGTGGCTTGGCTTTCACTTGTGAACTTTACAGTTTCTATGTGTCGTGCTATAATCTATGTAACAGTTAAGAATAGTAAAATTATAACTACAATGTTACCTTGCTTTACCTGTATAACCTGCTCTGATACCAATTATAGAAACGAATTTGTAAAGCACAATACTCTAGAGGGGGGAAGTGAATAGAGTAGGCAGCAGAATATAGCTAATTAAAAAAGTTAGCAGCAAGATCACAGAGAAATACATATATCACAAGTAAATAATTGTAAAAGCAGAGATTAGAAAGCAAATACAAAGACGATGATGTATACTGGTTTCCCTCTTGTGAGGACTAGTCCAGTCGGAAGAACTCTAGCTTCCAGTTGAATCTACTATTGAAAAATATCGCAAGTTTTCATACGAAGTCCTTGCAACTTCTACAAACGTGAGCTTTGATACGAAGTACTCGACCAACGTCAATTGTAAAAAGTCTTTCTTCAATCATGCCTCCGATTACAATCGCTATGAAGCTTCTAGACCGTACCGCACTAGCAAATCGACTAAAGGATTGTAACTGACTTGGGATTTGAAAATTAAAGCTTAGAACTCTTTAGAATATAATAGTAGGCTTTAGAGAAAAGAGATGAAGTTGAGTGAATTGAAATGATCGAAATCCTTCTCTATTTATAGTTTTTCCAAAGGCAGAACTCTGACAAAATTCGGGCAGAATTCGGTCAGAACTTTATGAGAAAATCTCGTTGGGATCCATAAATGCAGGGAGACCAAGTTTTCAAACGTTCGAAAATCAAACGGTCACTAACTGAACTCTGGCCGAACTCTGGCCGAGTTTTGTCAGAGTTTATTTAATGTTTTTACAAATTGATTTTTGGTCTTTTTGAAATTCTTTTAAGCAGTTAGGAGCTTTTTGTAAATAGGGACTATTTTTTAAAACATGGGATATTTTGAAAACATTTTTATGATAGCCTATCTGCCAGTACGACTCAGTGTACACTGTATTCCTAGACTCAATAAAAGTAAAAATTACATTGCATAAAGAAAATACAGATTTGAGTGTTAAACATAGCTTCGATCTTGAACAGATCGGATAGCTATTCTCTGGCAGTGTCCAAGAGTCCAAAACATCTTTAAGTAGCCCTTATATCGAGATAGAGTTTGATCAATTATTAAAATCAGGTTGACCATGACCAATGGACCAACATTAACATCGAGCAAGAGTACTCGAGCCTGGACTAGTCCTCTTAGAGGAAAACCATGATAAAATCTCGGTGTCAGCGTATTACTTCTATCTCACTATTTAATTACTTCTTTATATTATTATAGTTAATTATTTGTCTTTAATTGCCTTCACATGCATTAATTTTTACTGGGGACATTACTTCCGTTACACTCTATTCATCCCCCTCAAGAGGTGCCATCGATTCCACATCTCTTACGTACCGATTTCTTATGTGGTCTTCAGTAATATATATTAGACCTGTACTTTGACGTAGTATCATATTATGACTTGCAGCAGACTCAACCATTGACAGATATGTGACGAAGTTCAGTAGACTCAACCGATTTGCCCCTTCCTTAGTGTTACCCAAGTTGGACCAATTTAGGAGGTTCCAGCAGGGACTTCATCTGGAAGTCATTCTGGCAGTTGAGTAATATGAGTTCCAGACTTTTGTGCCATGATAAGAGCGACAAGGAGGCTCGAGTACACTATCCACAGGATTGTAGATAGAATTGGAGGCCAACAAAGGCCTCATATTTAGACGAGATCTTCTTTCCAGTCATCAGCACCAGCTCCAGCAGTTCAAGCTTTAAAGATTGGATATTCGAGGGGTGCAGCTCCAGTAGCTTTATTTCAACAGTTTTTCCAAATGCGTCCTCAACCATAGAGGTAGTCTTCTATAGTGGGTTGTTCCTATTGTGGAAGATATGGTATATTTTATCTGAGTGTCATAGGGCACAGGACTTATCTTTAGCATGTTGAGCATCAGACCATATGGTAGGGACATGTCCCCGGAGCAGTTCAGTTGAATCATCATCATTCCAGCCAACAGTTCCTCAATTTTGGGCACCAGCACCAGTTCAGCAACAGTATGCCCGGAGGCCTTTATCGATGCAGTCCCAGACGTTCTAGTAGCAGATGCCGCAATAGTATGTTCAGGCCCAGCCTTAGAGGAAGCGAGGCCAACAGCAGAGGGGACCAACACCCAGATGGTAGGGTCAGGCTTTTATGCTTTCTTTGGGGAGGCTGTAGCAGCTGAAGAGGTGGTCGTAGGTACCATTCTTGTTCATTCTCATTCTGCTTCATCTTTATTTGATTTTGGTGCTTGGAATTCGTTTATATCTGCACGATTTATGACACGAGTTAGTTTGGAGTCCAAGTAATTACCTGTATGGTTGAATATACTTACTGGTAATGGTCCCGTGGAAGTAGATCGAGTTTATGCATTGTATCATGTTGTAGTGTGCATAAGAGACTTTCCACGAGGTTAACATAGTTTTCTATGGACGATTATGATGTCGTCCTAGGTATGGATTGGTTGATTGCTCGACAGGATACTATAGATTGCCATGCTGGCAAAGTTATCTTTTGTGTTCCTGATGAGGAGTTCTCATTCTCTAGAGGAGAGGTAGAGTCTTCGCCAGTTGTCCTGCGTATGGCAGTAGCTGAGGAGGTATAGTTTCACAGGGTAGTTTATCAGTTTTCCGATGTATTTTTTGAGAAGATTTTGGTTATGCCTCCAGTTCGGAAGATTGAGTATTATATTGACTTAATTTTGAGAACATAGCTACTATCAGTGAGGGTCTATAGGATGCTTAGATCTTCTTCAGAGTTGGTGGTGTTGTACCATTCCATCGAGGACCTTAGGACCAACGGATTTATTCATCCTAGTGGATTACCTTGGGGAGCTCAGATACTCTTCTTGTAAAGAAGAATAATAGCCCATCGCATATGGTCATAGACTATCGTCAACTTAAAGTGATGATCGTGAAGAACAAGTATCCTTTTGCCCAGGATAGAAGACTGGTTTGATCAGCTCAGTGGAGCAGCTCTATTTTCAAACATCGATTTACGATCTAGGTACCAACAGATTAGAGTCAGTGAGCAAGATATACCCAAGACATTGTTCAGATCTAGATATGGCCATTTAGAGTTTCTAGTTATGCCATTTGGAATGACCAGTGCGCTAGCTATATTCATGGATCTTATAAATCATATCTTCATATCCCACTTAGACTAGTTTGTGATAGTGTTTATTGATGATATCTTGGTTTACAATCGGATTGAGCCCGAGCATGAGCATCATTTTTGCGTGTTTCTTCAGATTCTCCAGAAGCATCAGTTATATACCAAGTTCAACAAGTACGATTTTTGGATTTATCGTATATCCTTTTGGGGTATATCATTGCTAGCGGTGGAGTTATCATGGACCCCAAGAAGGTAGAGGCTATCGAGAGTTGGTCGATACGTATAGCTTCAGATGTACACAGTTTTCTAGGATTAGCAGGCTACTACAAACGGTTTATGGTAGACTTTTCTAGGATCTCCATACCCTTGAAATGGTTGATGTATAAGGATGTGCACTTTGAGTGGTCCGATGCTTGTCAGGTTTCCATCGAGATGCTCAAGCAGAGTTTGATTTTGGCTCCTATTTTGACACTTATCATTGGACCAGAAGGGTTCACGGTATATTGTAACGCATCAGGGAAAGGACTTGGATGTGTTCTTATACAGCACAACAGAGTTATAGTTTATGCGTCTCTGCAGCTTTGAGATCATGAGAGGAACGACCCGACATACGATCTTGAGTTAGCCGCAATTGTGTTTACACTTAAGTCTGGAGGCATTATTTTTATGGGAATCGAGTGGAGATTTTCACTCATCATATGAGCATGAGGTATGTGTTCACCCAGAGGGACCTAAACATGCGACAAATGAGATGGCAAGATTTACTGAAGGATTATGAAATTTGCAGAACCCTAGAAGGGGTGAATAGGGTAATAAAATAATTACTAATAATAATAAGTAATTTAAAAGACAATATAAAAGCAGCGAGAATCAAATACTCGATGTATCCTGTTATCCTCCAAAGGGGCACTCCAGTCCCGGGACTCTTTCTTGCTTTAATCTACTATTTGAGTAATTAGTTACAACACGAGCTTTGATCCGAAGACTCGTCAACTTCTTACATACGAGTTTTCCTTCGAAGGCTCGTCAACTTCAAACACACGAGTTTTCTTCCGAAGGCTAGTCAACTTCAAACTTGCGAAAAAGGTTTCGATCTTCTTGAACACTTGGAAGATCTAAGTTACAACTCTTGAATACTCTAACACTTTTATGGATGACAATTTAAAGCTTTATAGAGTAATGGTAGAGCTCTTTGGTAGATGAGAAATTTAAGGCTCAAGTGGATAAGTCTTTATGAAGAAAGAGGAAGTCTATTTATACAAATCCAAAGTCATAAAGAGCATTTTGTAGCCGATCAAATTATCTGAGGGAAATCTGCGAATATCCTTCGGATTATCCGATTGAACTATAACGGCTAGAAAAAAAGAGTTGGACGTATTAATTGCTCTGACAGATGGCCGTTGGATTTGAATTCGAAGTATGGCCAGCAAGGCGTTCGGATTATCTGACAGATTATCCTGAAGATCCGCCAGATGATTCGAAAGAGACAACTAAATAGTTATTATTGTTGGCCGATGCAGCTATGGTCGAACCGATTTCGATAATTGACTTAAAACTCCTAGCTTGACATGAAAAGAAATAGAAGATCGCAGATTTTGTCGCGACTAAGTTTTTGTACTTTATTCTGTATTTTTTTTATTTAAGTCTAGAAAATTGTGCGTCCGGATCACTGGCAAATTTAGAAGACCCTACTCTAAAAATTAGTTTTTTCTGACCCAAAACAAAAACCTAAACCTTTGTTTATCCAATAAACTCCACTAACCAAAATGACATAGATTTGACCTAACCGAACTCGGCCGGAGTTTTACCCGAACTCGGACCGAACTCGGTCAAGACAAATCACTCCTGGTCAGCTTCATATTCCTATTCCTTTGGATCTGCAACGTTAAAAATTTTGAACGTTAGCCCTACCGAGTTTTGCTCGAACTCTTTCCTAGAAAATCCTATAAAAAAAAGAATTTGTCATTTCTATTCACTCATTCATTCTTCATCTTCTCTATCAATTCCAAAGCTTCCTATCAACTTAAAATAGCTTTAATCTTCCTATTTCCAAGACAACTCCCATTCTTCTAAGTGCCAGTGGTTTCCGATTAGGAGTATTCGAGTTTTACAAGATTGGAGTATAAAAGCTTTCTACAGAAAGGTGTTTGAAGTTTGATCATGGACTTCGGATAAAAACACGACGGCGTTGAAGTTGGCGTGTTCTTCAGAATAAAGCACGCGGTGTAATCTCTATTTAAAATAGTGGATTATAGCAAGCAAGAGTTCCCGCGAACTGGATTAGTCCTCTCAGAGGAAAACCAATATGAACCTCAGTGTCTGTGTGTTGCTTTCATGACTCCACTTACTTATTGCTTTACTTCATTGCATTAAAGTTCTATTCATATATTTGTCTCACTTGTTTGGTTTTTAATTTGGGGAATATTTTTCGCTGCACTCTATTCACCCCCCTCTAGAGGTGCCATCGATCCTACAATTAGTATCAAAGCATGGTTTCTCTCTAGTTTGTTTTATTCTCCTTTGAGAAATGGCATCATTATACCCGAGCAATGGTGAAAGCCAATCAACAAATAGGCCACCCCTATTTGATGGCAAAAACTACACGTATTGGAAGACATGTATAAGTTTTTACCTCAAGTCTCTTGATTTTGATTTATGGTCGATTGCCATGAATGGTTACAAGAAACCACTATATATTGTGGTAGAGGGTAATCTAGTTGAAAAACCATTTGACAGATATACCGAAAATGAAAAGAAACAAGCAAGTCTTGATGCGAAAGCTATAAATGCTATATTCTGTGCAGTATATAGAACTGAGTTTAACAGAGTATTATGTGTCACGTCTCACGAGGTTTGGAAACTTTTTGAGGTCACTCATAGAGGTACTTTACAAGCGAAGGAGTCCAAAATCTTACGACTAACACAAAAGTATGAGGCATTCAAAATGAAGCCAAATAAGACTATTACAAATATGTTTACTCGGTTTCTAGATATTATTAATCCTCTATCTTCCTTGGAAAAGAATAAAACAATCATGAGAAGATTCGGAAGGTACTTTGTGGGCTAACTAAGAACTGAAATTCTAAAACGACGGTTATTATTGAAGGGAATGATCTCACAATGATGACTCTTAAAACCCTTATGGCTAAGCTTATGACGCATAAGCTAGACCTTAAAGATTTTAAAGAGTCAGCACCAAAAGAGAAGGCAATAGCATTCAAAGCTAACCACAAGACAGCCTCCGATGACGAGAGTGAGATAGATAGCTCAAACAACGAGCAGATAGCCCTCATGACAAGAAACTTCAGAAGATTCCTCATATATAAGAAGTCAAACAAGAAGAAAAAAGATTCCAGAGACGACGAAGAATCGATCTGCTTCAGCTGTAAGAGAACAGGTCACATCAAGAAAGACTATCCTGTTGTAAGAAAGGGAAGCAAGCATGATCAGTCAGGCAAGAGAAGGACTTGACTAGAAACTATGCTAGCACTAACATCTGGTGTTAAAGTGATGCCAGTGATTCTGAATTAGAAGAGAAGCCTCACAACACTGCAAATCTTTGCTTTATGGCCAAAGATGCTAAGGTAATATCGAACCCTCTCTATAGAGAATTTATATTTGATGAACTGTCTGATGCCTTCACTGATATATTAGAAGATCAGAAAAAATGATGGATTTGTACAAAAACGCCAAGAAAGAGCTAAAATTTGTACAATATGAGTTCTCTAAGCAATCTCATTGCTAGAGGATATTAAAAATTCTTCTAGTCACACGGATGAGGCAACTTCTTTAAAGCTGAGTCTATATGATGTTCTTGAAAAGCTTGAGAAAGTCAATTAAGAAAATGTAAAACTTAGCGATCTCTATGAACTAAAGAAAAAGAAGTACAATATTGCTACTTAGAGAATAGATGCACTCACGGCTAACTACAATAAAGCATGTGACATCTCTAGTTAGAGATGAAGCTGGACAAACAGGTTGTCAAACCTATAGCTCAAGTGAACGCAAGTAACAAGGCTAAGCATAAACACAACACGACCAACACTGCTAGAACTACTAGAAGCCATGCATATATGTATACCTTTTTACACAACAAGAAAACATACACACTTCTTTAAAAACACATATACATGATCTTCGAACTACACCTAGAACTAACACTTTTGCTACATGTCATTATTGTGGTATAAAAGGACATGTATCACACCAGTGTAAGATTAGAAGCTAGTTGATATGAATGTGTATACATGGGTTCCAAAAGGTAACAAATCAGGACCCTCAAGAAAGTGGGTACCAAAGGTTACATCTTCAACTTGTGTTGTAAGTGGACCTTTCTCCTCCCACTAGTAGCAAGTAGATCCTCGATAGTGGTTGCTCCAGGCATATGACAGGTGATAACATATTTTTTGCAACTCTATCTATGAAGAAAGAAGGCTATGCCTCCTTTGGAAATAACTTGAATTCACATATAATTGGAGTTGGTGACATAGGTACTTCTCCCTCACCCATTATTAAAGATGTATGTTTAGTAACAAAATTAAAACATAACCTACTAAATATTAGTCAATTGACTGATCATGGTTATGGAATTAATTTTGTTAAGAATAAATATTTTATTTATGATAAAACTTCTGGAATAACTTCCTTTGAGGGAATAAGAGAGGACAATATATATGTATTATATTTGTTTGAGAATACTAACAATACAGGAAAGTGTCTGTTCACAACTCAAGACGAAAGTTGGGTATGACATATGCATCTTGGACATGCGAACATGGACAATATTGCAAGATTGTTCGCAAAGAAACTGGTAAAAGATTTACCTGATATTACATTCAAGAAAGATATTGTCTGTTCCGAATGTGAAAAAAATAAGGCATCTAGATCATCTTTCAAATCAATAAACACTGTAAGTACCTCTAGACCACTACAATTATTACATATGGACTTGTTTGGACCAAGTAGAGTCGCCTGTCTTGACGGTAAGCTATATGCTTACGTGATAGTTGATGACTATTCACGGTATACTTGGGTTTATTTTCTTACAAATAAAAATAAGACCTTTTCTGAATTTGTGTCCTTTTGTAAAAAGGTCCAAAATGAGAAAGGATTCATGATCACTTGCATATGAAGTGATCATAAAGGAGAATTTGATAATCATGAATTTAAATCCTTCTCTGATTCAAATGGGTATCACATGAATTCTCTTGCCTCAGAACTCCTTAACAGAATGGCGTTGTGGAGAGGAAGAATAGAACTCTTGACGAATGATGTTTTGTATTAGACCAATAATAACTCTTGGTATGATGTTCTGTATAGACAGTCTTCTTAGAGATTGGTAAAGCATATGAATGGGTAATCTTCCAAAATACTTTTGGGCTGAAGCTATCTATACAATATGCCATATTTTGAATAGAGTTCTTATTAGACCAATGTCTAAGAAGACTTTGTATGAATTATGGTTTAATAGAACTCCTAACATCAGCTATTTCAAGGTGTTTGGTTGCAGATGTTTCATCTTGATTATAAAAGACAACTTGGGAAAATTTGATAAAAAAGCTGATAAGAGCCTATTCTTGGGGTATGCTGCAAAGTGTAAAGGATACATGGTATTCAACAAAAGATCACTTGTTGTTGAAGAGTCAATAATTGTCACATTGGACGAGTTGAACAGTCAACGCAACGACGATAGTGACAATGAAAAGAGAAAACTCCCTCAAACTGAACATCAGAAGATACACCATTCTCGTCCTACCTGGAGAGTCTATCGGAATAATTGCAGTTTACACCAGATCATCCGAAAGAACTGGTAATAGGTGATGTATCAAGAGGTATAAGTACTCACTCAAGCACAAGAGATTTAGTTGCTAATATTGCATTTATTTCCAAAATAGAACCTAAGAATGTTTTAGAAGCTTTTAATGATGAATTTTAGATTTCTGCAATGCAAGAGGAACTAAACCAATTTGAACGAAATCAAGTTTGGAAATTCGTTCCCAGACCTATTGATCATCCGATAATTGGTACCAAGTTGATGTTACGAAATAAGTTAGATGAGAATGGTTCAGTCACACGCAACAAAGCACATCTAGTAGCTCAAAGCAATAATCAAGAAGAAGGCATTGACTATGATGAGACGTATGCTCTAGTTGGTTGACTAGAGTCCATTCTTATGCTTTATGCTTTTGCAAGTTTTTATGGTTTTAAACTTTTTTTAAAAGGATGTCAAAAGTGCTTTTCTAAATAGTTTTATAAAAGAAGTTTTTGTAAAACAACCTCCTGGCTTTGGGGATTTCAAAAATTCTGATCACGTATTCAAGCTTCGCAAGGCTCTCTACGGTCTCAAACAAGCACCTCATGCATGGTATGAGCGCCTTAGTTCCTTCTTATTTGAACACAATTTTTAAAAAGGGAAGTTTGACTCTACTCTTTTCATAAAATCTTTAAATAAAAATATTTTATTAGCGCAAATATACTAGATGACATAATTTTCAGATGAACTAATGAGATGCTATGTAATGAGTTTGCTATGTGTATGTAGAGTGAATTTGAAATAAGTATGATGGGAGAACTAACATTCTTTCTTGGGCTATAAATCAAGCAAAGTTCACAAGGGATATTCATCAATCAAGAAAAGTATGTGAAAGATCTGCTAAAAAAATATGACATAGATAATGTCAAACCGATCGGCACTCCTATGGCAACATCTACAATGCTTGATATAGATGAAAGTGGTACACAGCTGAAGTGCGTAAGTACAGAGGTATGATTGGTAGTTTACTATATCTAACTGCTAGTCGACCAGACATTATGTTCTCAGTATGCTTATGTGCTAGATATCAGGCTTGTCCTAAAGAATCACATGTAAGTGCCGTTAAGCGTATCATGCGATACCTTAAAGGTACTTTGACGAATGGTCTTTGGTATCACAAAACTGATTCATTTGACCTGATAGGTTACTCGGACGCGAATTTTGTCGGATGCAAAGTCGATCACAAAAGTACCAATAGCACATGTCATTTTATAGGAAAGTCATTAGTCTCCTGGTTTTCAAAGAAACAAAATTCTATTGTATTATCAACAACCGAGGCTGAATATATAGCCGCAGGATGTTGTTGTGCTTAGATTTTGTGGATGAAACAAACTTTGGAAGACGACTAATTATCGTTTAACTACATCCCTATTTACTGCGATAACACTAGTTCTATTAATCTCACAAAGAATCCTGTATGTCATTCTCGTACTAAACACATAAAAATTAGGCATCACTTCCATAGAGACCATGTATTACAGGGAGATATTAGTTTAGAATTTGTTGACACTGAGCATCAACTAGCTGGCATCTTCACTAAGTCCTTGGCTGAAGATTGTTTAAACTTCATACGAAGAGAATTAGGAATTTTGGATGTTGAAGTAATATAATTAAATATTATTTGATTAAGATTCATAAATTTGTAGAAATTATTTTTGTTATAAGCCGAAAGGGCCCTTCTGTCGCACATGTGTAAATAACCTGAAGGGACATGGTGTAGTAGTCTTCGGACTACCGCTAGCTAGGATCCGACCCCTACAGCTAACCCAAAATATTCTATACGGTTTATGTATTTTAGTTAATTAACATTGATTATTTTTTATCAACACAACAGTTTCTAATTAATTTTCACATTTATGTTAAAACTCATATCACAAACTTTCCAAGTCTGTCCTGATTACCCATGGACCGAATTCGGTCAGAGTTCTAGCCGAACTCGAACCAGAATAGAAGCTGAACAGTCGGGTTCTCCTCTATTTAAACCCTCAAAATAATCATTTTCCTCACCAATCCACCCAAAAATCTACCAAAAACCCTAACCCTAACCTCCTAGTTCTCCTTCCTTCAATCTTCTCAAGCTCTAAAAACTCAGATTCAGAGCTTTCTCAAGGTTCTCTTCCACTGTTCATCTTCAATTTCGATAAATCTCAACTCTTTCCATCTATTTCAAGTCCAATGGCTCCTAAATTTCCTTATTCTTTCAAAAGGAAGAGGAATGTGGGTGAAGTTGAGTCCTCTATTGCTCAAGAGGCTGCTTCTTGAGTCTGTTTACTTTTTTGCTATGTATTAGTGATAAATGCTTCTTTCAAGCATTATCAATTTGAGTTTGTTTGGCTAGACTTGTATGCACTTTCTACTATTTCAGTTTTTATAACAGTTTCCTATTTTAGCACTTTGTATTATTATATGTTCAAATTTCTTTTCTCATCTCTATTGTGCTGAGTAATATTATTAGATCGTTATGTCATTTTGCTGATGTGACAAAACAGAGGAGTAATGTGATACTTAAATAGTAATATGGATACTTACTTTTATCTTGTGGATACTTACTTTTATCTTGTTGATTATTCTTCTACTAACATTTATGTTCTAAATAATTTTTGTTGGAGTTTCTTTTTAGACTTCATAGATGTTCAGCCTACCTGCTTTGTTATGGGGGAGTAACAAGACTTGACTATACTTTACGGGAGAGCAAATAAATTGTACCAATGTTCAAAGCCAATCTTCTTCCTATTTTCCATACCTCATCAAGTCTTCTTTCGAACCGAGCTAAACAATTTCTTAAGTATCAATCGTAGTTTTGTAAAATTATCAAAATGGGAGAGATTGTTGGCCTATACAGCCACGGTCGAACCGATTACAATAATTGACTTAAAACTCCGAACTCGATATGAAAAGAAACATAAGATCGCAGATTTCTTCTCGACTAATTTTTTATACTTTATTCTGTATTTTCTTTTTATTTGATTCTTGAAAATTGTGCGTCGGGATCACTTGCAATTTAGAAGACCCTACTCTCAAAATCCGTTTTTTCTTATCCAAAACAAAACCTAAACCTTTGTTTATCCAAAAAACTCCACAAACCAAAATGACCTAGATTTGACCTAACCAAACTCACCCAGAGTTCTGCCCAAACTCGGAGCAAATTCGGTCAAGTTAAATCACCCCTGGTCAGCTGTATATTCCTTCTCCTTTGGATCTGCAATGTTCAAAATTTTGAACGTTAGCCCTACCGAGTTCTGCTCGAACTCTGTCCTAGAAAATCCTATAAAAAGAGAAAAATTTGTCATTTCTAATCACTCATTCATTCTTCATCTTTTCTATTAATTCCAAAGCTTCCTATCTACTTAAAAGAGCTTTAATCTTCCTATTTCCAAGACAACTCTTATTCTTCTTAGTGCCGATAGTTTTCGATTAGGAGTATTCGAGTTGTACAAGCTTGGAGTAAAAAATCTTTCTACAGAAAGGTGTTTGAAGTTTGATCATGGACTTCGGATAAAAAGACGACGGAGTTGAAGTTGGCATCTTCTTCGGAGTAAAGCACGCGGTGTAATCTCTATTCACAATAGTAGATTATAGCGCGCAAGAGTTCTCGTGAATTGGACTAGTCCTCTCAGAGAGAAATCAGTATAAACCTCGGTGTCTGCGTTTTGCTTTCTTGACTCCACTTACTTTATTTCATTAAAGTTTTATTCATATATTTGCCTCACCTACTTAGTTTTTAATTTGGGGAATATTTTTTGCTGCACTCTATTCACCCCCTCTAGATGTTCCATCGATCCTACAGTTGTCTTCTTTCGGATTATCCGACAGATTTTTGCGGAGATCCGCCAGATGATCCGAAAGAGACAACAGAGTAGTTGCTGTCTCCATTCAGATTATTCGACGGATTACCGCGGAGATCCGCTAGATGTTCCAAAAGAGCCAAGAAATACTTACTGTTTTAGTTCGGGTTATCCAACGGAGATCCGCGAAAATCCGTCAAATAATCTGAAAATGCTAAAAAATAGTTGTTGTCTTAGTTCGAATTATCCGACGAAAAAATCCGAAAGACCGACGAATTTTCCTTTTCTTCATAAAAACTAATTTTGAATCTTATAGACTTTTAGTTTGTCATCTATGCTAAAGTTTGTACATGATTTCCTAGACACTTACAGACACTTAGAGAGACAGATGAGCTTTTGATCTTGTATTCTTTTTTGCTTGGCAAATGTCTTCTTTGAGTGCGATAAAGGTTTGCTTTTGTAAGTGTTAGAATTATCTTTTCTTTCTCGATCTGATTGACTTATTTCTTCCTATAGAGATTTGAGTTGTCTTTCCTTCTATCTTTGAATGACTTGTTTGTTCCTGTAGAATAATATAGTTAAAACAGTAAGGAGGTTAATTATAGTCAAAATATAAAAATCAGTTTGCCAACAATCTTTTCCATTTTAATAATTGACAAACATATGGGTTTAGGAGATAGCTCTCCCGTAATGTGATATCTCCCCCTCAATACAATTTCTCCCCCTTTGGCATTTATACAAAAAGAAAGCATGAGACAAGTATAGAAGCATATAGTATAGAAAGATAGAAAGAGCATCGCATTTGATAATAATAAGTTGTTGAAACATGTTTAAGCATGAAATAGTACTACATCAAACCTAGTCCTCGAAGGACTACACAAGATAGACTACGTAAAAACTTAATACTAGTCCCCGAAGGACTGTATAAGACAACAACCATTAAAAGTCCACGAAGGACTGCACAAAAAGAAACAAAAAACATTTGAGACACTCCACCACTAAGTGCCAAGATCCATTAACTATCAGGAGCAACCGAAGGGTCTACATCAGCTACCTGATCCTCATCATTACCCGGGGCTAGGGTAAAAGCACCATATGGGTCTATGCTTCTAGGATACATAAAGCTATAGACTTTGAGATCCGTAAAGTACGGCTCGGGGTAGTTAGGATGGAGAGCATTTTGATTGACATACAGCTTGCACTTCTCAAGCATGCGCTGAAAGTAATAGGCCTGATCCATAAAGTCGTGATAAATAAAGGTTCCAAGGCATCGTGTTGCCACCTGAATACTCTCTGTGGTGGAAACGGAGAGAGATTCAAACATGCAATCGATGTAGCGTCGAACCTCGGGAGTGAGGATCATAGAGGGCTGAGCAGATGGGTAAACAACAGTCCCTTGAATGGATCGGCCACGGGTCTTAGATTTTGCGAGCAGGGTAGTTCGTTCTCATATGGGGCATCTTGTCAGCTTGATCCCATTGGCTTCTAGGATCAAAGTTATGAACATTCCAAAGAGGAGAGAACGATGGAAGGATTTTCTGATTTGAATCATGGTAAAGATGATGTTTTTGGCTAGTGAGAAGGGTTGCTTAGAGACAAGGTAATACATCACAATTAACTCCACCACGGTCAGACAGTCTATGTTCCCAAGCTTCAGAATGATGGTGTGGCAGAGGATGCGATAGAAGTCATGGAAGAATGGATTGAGGTCCTTGTCATCTGGCTTCAGAACAGCAGGCCGACCACAGATGTTGAAGAGAAACTCTTCGTAGGAAAGTTCACTTGAAATTGCCATGTCTTCAAGCGTCATTGGGAGAGAGCAGTAGGACTTTTGTTATTCAGGTCAAGGATGTTGGCTAGAAAGCTGGCAGTGACATTGATTTTAATCCTGTCGACTTTGGTTTCAAACTCCGGCCCTTCCTTGGCAAGAACCAGATTGCAGTAAAATATTTGGATGACAGGAGGGTAGATGTTGACCTGTCGCTCCAGGAGGTCTGCAATCCCTCAAACTCCAGATATTTTTGGTGTTTGGGGAAGATAAATAAGAAAATAGGCTTCTTTGGGTAGGTGGGGGCTTTGTGGTATTGGGAGAACCATTCATAGGAATGGTTGGCAGACTTGAAGATGGTGGGATTGTAGCCTTTGGTGGTTGAAGAAGAGAATAGGGAGGCAGTAGGCGTAGTGGCGGAGGAGAAGGAGCCGTCGTGGCGAGTTTTCTTGTGGGAAGCCATGGAGAGTAGAAGAGAGGAGTTTGAGGAGATTTGTGGAGGAGTAAGGAGAGAAAGAGAGAAGAAGAAGAGGGATTTAAATAAAAGGGAATGGAGGGGTGTGGAGGGAGAGGGTAGAAGAGTTTAAAAACGGATTCTGTGCCTAGGGCACGCGATCGAAAACTTCGACGGATCAAGATCGGAATATATTTGTGAGAGTAGGTGAAAAGTAAATTTTTTTGGAAGCAGTCAACTCTTAGAAGTCTGTGTCGAGTAATAAATGATGAAAAATATAACAGTTTTTTAAGGAAATCTGGTAGATGATCCGTTTTAACGAAGGAAAACTTGGTGGGAGAGTTCGGATTATCCGACGGATGACTGGGAAATCCTTAAGATAATACAAAGAGTTTAAAAATAGAATTTTAAAAAGATTTTTCAAGGAGTCCAATTTTGCGACAAATGAAGGAGAATCGATCATCGACGAGAGATTTAGTGAAGATATAAGTAAGTTGATGTTCAGTGTCAATAAATTCAAGAAGTATGTCTCCTTTTAGTTGATGATCACGGAAAAGTAGCATCGAATCTCAATGTGTTTCGTGCAAGAGTGACAAATGGAATTTTTAGTGAGATTTATGGATTTGATGGATAGGCCTTGTGAAGAAATATCGTAGTCTACAAGTATTTGTGTCATCAAAAGGATTTGTTCACAGCAACTTCCAGCTGCAATGTATTCGACCTCGGTTGTGGAAAGTGCAACTAAGTTTTGTTTCTTACTAAACCATAAAACAAGGATTTCCTAATGAATTGACATGTGCCGCTAGTACTTTTTCAGTCCATCTTGCATCCGACAAAATATGCATCCGAATAGCCGATAAGTTCAAAGGATGAAGATTTTGGATACCAAAGTCCCTTGTTAATGGTGCCTTTGAGATGCCAAAAAATGTGCTTAATGGCACATAAGTGAGATTCTTTAGGATTTGCTGGGATCATGCACATAAGCAAACACTAAACATGATGTCTAGACAACTGACAGTTACATAAAGTAAGCTACCGATTATACCTCGATACTTACAAATCTCAACTGATATGCCACTTTTACCTTGATAAAGCTTAGTTGTTGTGGCTATAGGATTTCTCATTGATTTGGATGAGTCTAGTTCAAAGCGCTTAAGAAGATCCTGGGTGTATTTGGCTCGATTGATGAACGTGCCTTGAGGTCCTTGCTTGATTTGTAATCCAAGAAAGAATGATAAGTCTCCCATCATGTTCATTTTAAACTCATCCTACATAACTTTGGCGAACTCTACACATAGTGTTTTATTAGTAGAACAAAAAATGATATCATTAACAAAATTTTAATTAAAAGGAGTGTGCCATTGTGAGTTTTAATAAATAGTATAGTGCCAACTTTGTCCTCGAAGAAGTTGTGAGAAATGAGAAAGGAGCTAAGACGCTTCTACTAAGCACGAGGAGCTTGCTTGAGGCCATAAAGGGCTTTGTGTCACCTCTTCTTTCATAACACCATTCAAAAAGGCAATTTTGACATCCATTTGAAAAAGTTTAAAATCATTAAAACAAGCAAAAGCACAAAGCACAAAGCACAAAGCATTCAGATGGATTCAAGATGAGCAACCGGTGCATAGGTTTCCTCATAATTAATGCCTTCTCTTGGTTATAGCCTTGAGCATACAATCGAACTTTGTTACGAGTAACAATCCCATCCTCATTAAGCTTATTTTGAAATACACACTTTGTCCCTATAATAGGATACTTGTGGGGTTTAGGAACTAGTTCTCAAATGTTGTTTCTCTTAAATTAATTAAGCTCTTCTTGCATTGCAATCATCCAAAATTCATCATTAAATGCATCATTGATATTTTTAGGCTCTATTTGAGAAATAAAAGCCACATTTGTACATTAATCGCGTGTAGAGGATCTAGTGCTAACTCGTGAGGAGGGTTCACCAATGATAAGTTCCTTGGGATGATGGAGAACAAAATCCATTCTTTGGGGAGACCCTCTTGAGGATTCTCTATAGTTGAAGAATTTTTAGGTGGAGGAATCTCAACTTTATTACTGGATGAGGGAGTATTTGTATCTCCACGAGAGGAATTCTCCAAACCAAAGGAGATGTTGTCAACATCGTTCATGGAACTAGATGTAGAAGTGTTAAGTTCGTCGAAATAGACATTGATTGACTCTTTGACTACAAGACTTCTTTTCTTAAAGACACGAAATATCTTACTATGCATTGAATAACCAAGGAAGATACCTTCATAGGCTTTTTCTTCAAATTGCCTAGGTTGGTGTTCAGAATAAAACATTTGCATCCAAAACTTTAAAATATTCAATAGAAGGAATTTTGTCAAACCAAAGATCATAAGGAGTTTTCTTAGAAATAGGTCTAATCAAGACTCTATTTATAACATAGCATGCGGTGTTAATGGCTTCTGCCCAAAAGTATTGCGGGAGCTTGTATTGGTTTAACATGACCTTGGCCATGTCGTCGAGGGTTCTGTTCTTTCTTTCCACTATACTATTTTGTTGTGGAGTTCTAGGACAAGCAAAATCATGACCAAAACCATTTTTAATACAGAAAATTTTGAAATCGACTTTGTCAAATTCTCCTTTATGATTACTTCTAATTTTGTTGATCATAATATCTTTATCATTTTGAATATGATTACAAAGGCAAGAAATCAGGAAAAATATCACTTTTATTTGCAAGAAAAATAACCCAAGTAAATCTTAAAAAATAATCTACTAAAACAAAATCATAGAGTTTACCACCAAGACTACCTACTCTACTAGGATTTAATAAATCCATATAAATGAGTTGGAGGGGTTTAGTAGTGCTTACCGAGTTGATAGATTTGAAGGAAGATTTTGTTAACTTACTTTTCTCGCATTCCTCACACATGATGTCTTTCTTGAAAGGAATGTTTATGAGTCCTCTTACTAGCTTCTTGGTAGCTAGTCGGGAGATAGTATCCATGTTGGTGTGTCCAAGTCTTATGTGCCAGAGCCACCTCTCATCATTCTTTACAACTAGGCACCTATCGTTGTTAGTACTTTCAAGGAGATAAAACAAATAAATGTTATCTTCTCTAATGCCTTCATATACATTGGAGCCATTTGTGCTATCATAAATGAAACATTTGTGTTTAACAAAGTTAAATCCGTATCTATTATTTGTGAGATAACTAATGCTAAAAAGATTGTACTTCAGATTTATAACAAGACAAACATTTTTAATGCAAGGGTAAGGAGGGAAACCGATATTACCATGTCCGATGATGTAACCCCTTAAGTTATTGTCGAATGATACATGTCCTTCCTTCTTCATCGATAGCGTTGCAAAAAGTGAAGCGTCCCATGTCATATGCCGTGAGCAACCGCTATCGAGGATCCACTTTTTTCTAGCATGCGATGGAGGGTTCACCTACAACACAAGTTGAAGATGAAGACTTTGGTACCCAGAAATGTTTGGATCAATGACTGTTAGTTTTAGGAATCTATTTTAGCATTCTCATGTCAATATGCTTTCTCATTTGACAGTAATGAGATGTGTGTCCAAGTAAACCACAATAGTGGCACATGATGGGGGTTATAGGTCTAGAAGAAGACGAGTGAGTGTTTTGTGTATGATGAGTTCTAGCATGATTTTTATGATGATGATAGTAGCAAATATGACGTAACGTGTTTGTATTTTTCTTTACAGAGAGCACTCTTTGTGTGTGCATTTGTTGGGGATAGGGCCTATGTGTTGTGTTCATGTGAGAGTGACTCTTGTAGCTAGGTTGTGATGTGTGTTGTTGTGTCTTTTATTATGACGTCGTACATTAGGCCATACCTCTATCAACTTGTTTCTTGCTTTTTGCAAGAAGATCATTGAATTTGATAAAAGTTTCATATTCCCTTTACTTAGCAATGTCATATCTTTTCTTGAGGGATTGATATTCAACGTACTTTTTCTTTATGACATCTAGAGGTTCTTGGAGCTTTAGTCGAAGAGACTCAATCTCATCAGTGTCTGAAGCAGGCGACTTCCCTTTTATATCAAAAACGGTATTGTAAAGTCTTTCTATTTCTTTCTTGAGAGTAACAATGTGTTTGAGAGCTTTTCTGTACTTACTTATTATAACTTTGTGTTCATCGTGTAGTTCAAGAATGGCATTTTCTAATTCAGTGTAAGAGAGAGCATTCTTAGAGACGTCTTCAAGTACCTGATTTGTCTACTAAGAAATTGGTAAGAGGCTTACCTGATATTACCTTCAAGACATAGTCTATGTTGAGTGTGAAAAATAGGCATCCAGATCATCTTTTAAATCAATAAACGGTGTAAGTACCTTTAGACCTTTTCAATTGTTATATATGGACTTATTTGTACCAAGTAGAGTCGCCAATCTTGACGGTAAGCTATATGCTTTCATAATAGTTGACTATTCATGATATACTTGGGTTTATTTTCTCGCAAATAAAATGAGGCCTTTACTGAATTTGTTTCATTTTGTGAAAAGGTTCAAAATAAGAAATGATTCATGATTACTCGTATTCAAAGTGATCATGGAGGAGAATTTGATAATCATAATTTTATATTTTTGTGTGATTCAAATGGTTTATCACATGAATTCTCTTGCCCTTGAACTCCTCAACAAAATGGCGTTGTAGAGAGGAAGAATAGAACTCTTGGCGATATGGCCAGAGTTATGCTTAACCAGCATAATCTTCCAAAGTATTTTTAGGCATAAGCTATTTATATAGCATGTCATTTGTTAAATAGAGTTCTTATTATACCGATCTCGAAAGAGACTCCCTATGAATTATGGTTTAATAGAACTTCTAATATTAGCTATTTCAAAGTGTTTTGTTGCATATGCTTTATCTTAAACACTAAAGGCAATTTAGACAAATTTGATGAGAAAGCTAATAAAGGAATTTTTCTCGGATATCCTGCAAAAAGCAAAGGATACAGAGTATTCAACAAAAGATTACTTGAGGTTTAAGAATTAATATACGTCACTTTCGATGAGGTGAACAGTCAATGTGACAACGACAGTGATAATGAAGATGATAGAATCCCCTCAAGCAAAACACCCGAAGATACACCAACAACATACCTGGAAAGTCTGCCGAAGGGATTATGATTTATCTCAAATCATCCAGAAGAACTGGTAATAGGTGATGTATCTAAAGGTTAAGTACTCGTTCAAGCACTAGAGATATTATTGTTAACTTAGCTTTTATTTCTAAGATAGAACCCAAGAATGTTGAAGAAGCTTTTGATGATAAATTTTGAATTTCTACAATGCAAGAGAAACTTAACCAATTTGAATGGAATCAAGTTTGGGAACTTGTTTTCAGACCTAGTGATCACCCGGTCATTGGTACTAAATGAGTTTTTCGAAATAAATTAGATGAGAATGGTATGGTCACACGCAACAAAGCACGTCTAGTAGCTCAAGTCTACAATCAAGAAGAAGGCATTGACTATGATGAGACATATACTCCAGTTGCTAGACTAGAATCCATTCAAATGTTATGTGCTTTTGCTAGTTTCCATGGTTGTAAACTTTTTCAAATGGATGACAAAAGTGCTTTTCTAAATGGATTTATAAAAGAATAAATTTTTATTAAACCACCTCTTGGATTTGAAGATTTTAAAAGACCAGATTACGTATTCAAGCTTTGTAAGGCTCTTTACGGACCCAAACAAGCACCTCGTGCATAGTATGAGCGCCTTACTTCCTTCTTACTTGAACACAGTTTTTCAAAAGGAACGGTTGATTCTACTCTTTTTATAAAATCTACGGATAAGAATATTTTGTTAGTGCAGATCTATGTAAATAATATTATATTTAGATCAAAAAATGAGATGGTTTGTAATGAGTTTGCTCAGTGTATGCAGAGTGAATTTGAAATAAGCATGATGGGAGAATTGACTTTCTTCTTTGGGCTACAAATTAAACAAAACTCACATAGGATTTTCATCAGTCAAGCCAAATATACAAAAGACCTACTGAAGAAGTTTGATATGGACAATGTCAAACCAATCAGAACTCTTGTGGCTATGTCTATAAAACATGACATGGATGAAAGTGGTAAACCAACTGAAGTGCATAAGTACAGAGGTATAATTGGTAGTTTATTTTATTTAACTGCTAGTCGTCCAGGCATTATGTTTTCAGTATGTCTATGTGCAAGATATTAGGCTTGTCCTAAGGAATCACATGTGAGCGCCGTTAATCGTATCATACGATACCTTAAAGGTACTTTAACAACTGATCTATGTTATCAAAAAACCGATTCGTTTGACCAGATAGGTTATTCGGACGTGGATTTTGCTAGATGCAAGGTCGATCGTAACAGTACCACTGGCGTATGTCCTTTCCTAGGAAAATCCTTAGTCTTCTGGTTTTCTAAAAAGAAAAATTATGTTACATTATCAACAACAGAGGCTGAATATATAGCAGCAGGACGTTGTTGTGCCCAGATTCTGTGGATAAAGCAAACCTTGGAAGACTATAAGTTATCTCATAATTACATTCCTATTTACTGTGATAATACTAGTTCGATAAATCTCGCAAAGAATCCAATTTGTCACCCTCATACTAAGCATATAGAGATAATACATCATTTTCTTAGAGACCATTTTTTCCAAGGTGATATTTGTCTAGAATATATTGACACAGAATGCCAATTTGCTGACATCTTTCACTAAACCCTTAGCAGAAGATCGTTTTAACTTTATACGAAGAGAACTAAGAATTTTGGACGTTGAAGTTTTATAATTCTATATTACTTGACCTGGATTCATAAAATTGTAGAAAGTATTTTGGTTATAAGCCGAAAAGGCCCTTCTAAAGTCGGTGGGATAGACATCGAATTTGATGCTGATGATTTAGCTCTCATGCTTCATATTTCCAATAAAGGGGAAGACTTGTGGACATCATAAAAGTTTGATTTCTAGCTCATATGACTTTAGATTTATTTTATTTCTCGTTATGTGAATCCAATCCCCGTTCCAAAGATCGCGACTGAAATATTTGAATGACTATTTCTACGATTTGCATCAGATGGTATTTTCTGTTATCATTCCTAAACAAATTTCCACTGATAAAATCACTTATCTTGAACTTTTTGGTATTTATCATCTCCACTTTAAGATCGAATTTAGCCTACCAAAGATGATCATTTTCTCTATGGAACGGTGTCGCAAGAAACCGTGAAACCTTCTATACGCGATGTATCTACCGTATATCTTTGAGTATTTTGATATCGTCTTAGATAACTGTCCTCGAGATGCTCCACCTACTTATCTTTATATGTATCGTCGAGTCGCTCCTACTCCAGCAGTACATGCTTCTCCACCTTCTCCACCCATTGTTGACCCATCTGCTAGTTTCCTTCCTTCCTATCCTCCCGCAGGCGTCACCCTTGAGTCTTTCCAGTCATTGGTTATGGATCAGTTTCGATCTATAGATTTTCGTACCACCCTACAGTTCTAGGCCATTGTTCGACATAACAAAAGATTGAACGAACTTTTTGCTTTATTGAACGTAAAAAGACCTGTTTACAGAGAAGGAAGTCCTAAACAGGATATTCTAAGTACAAGAGGAAGAGTTTTCTGGAAAAGTGTAACTGTGGAGATCGAGTACTGCAGCGGCTCCTTTACTCCGTTGATGATCTGACAACATGTTGAACTTATTTTGGCTCTCTGACGCCTTTGATGGAAATCTAGGGTCACCGATCAAGAGGATGTCTTGAGTTGAAGATTTCTTGGTGATCCTCGTGACCCTGATAGTTCTGGTGGTTGGTCATTGTTGAAGGAAAACTCCTTCTATTTATAAAGAATTGAGCACATATGCGATGTGCATTAGGGTCTTGAGATATGAAGGAATCTGCCGTCATTGTACGGTGCGGGCTTCTGCGGCGCTAACACGTGGCAGACATCGAGATTCCCCTTAATCGAGATCTCGAGTGGTTATCAAAATAACCGAAGGAGACACGTGGCGCTTGCCAATTTGCTTGTTCGGATGCAGCCGAGTAAATCTTGGGATTTCATCTCAGATTTGGATTCTAATTGATCCTCGTCTAAGATTTAAATCAATCTGATAAGATATCAATCATGATTCAATCCCAATCCCATCTTTAACAGAGGCGGTTTAAGCAAACCAATTGGGTAGGACCATCCTTTCCGTGCCTATGCCGAGGTATAAGTACCGCTGCACTTCTAGGGCGACGATTAGACCGTTCTTCTGGAGACAACGAAGCCTCTGTGCTTTCAGGCGACGAGTGGACTTGGCTTCAAAGACGACGAGACTTCTGTGCGTTAGAGCAACGAGAAAGCTGTGTTTTGAGCAACAAAGTCATTGTGCTGTAGGGCGACGAGTTGGCTTGTGCTTCAGGTTGATGAGCTTACTATGCTTTCGGAGCGACAGACGGACTTGTGTTGCAGGCAATGGTATCTCCCAAGTCTCTGGAGAAAGGTGTTTCTGAACTTCTGGGTCGGAGCAGAATGCTGCGCTATTGATGTTGATATAGTGTGAACGTATCACCAGTCTGCACCTGGGGTTGGTGCAGGCATGTAGCTGTGCCTCTGGATCAAAGACACATTGGTTTGAATTAAAAGCAATAAATGTCCGCCCTTCAAGGACTCCCTCTTAATTGCCACCGTTACTTAGGGAATCCAAGGGGGTCGAGGACTTAGTCGAATGAACCTTATTTAATGAGATTCTTCGTGCTAGTCCTAGGTTCGTCCCATTACTATGGGAATTTCAATCGTCGGCCATGTGGCGTGCGTTTTGGACCACCCCGCCTTGTATAAAAGGAAAGTTTCTTCTGAAGATCCATGTCTTCATCTTCTTCTCCTTCAGCACCATGCGAGACCCAGACTTAGCTTCAAATGGTAATGGGCCTTGTCTAAGTCAGATTTTGGTTGAGGATCCCTTTGTTCAGAGGAGCTGTGCCTTCATAGAAGAACTGTTGATGAGCTTCAGAACGTGCTGGAACGCTTCTCATACGGAGTCCGAACCTGGGCGATGTCTCGGAGGTCTTGGAGGTCCTGACGACCTAGCTCATGGCCCAGTTGCCAGCATAAAGCACCGCAGGTTGTGCTCTGCCCTGCTCATTGGCGACTACACTTTTGTTAGGCTGGAAGAGCCTCATAAGCTAATGCCCTTTTGAAAAGGGCCTTCCTGCTGTGCTGTGGCCTGAGCTATCGGCGGTCCAATTGCTGCTTCCGAAAGTGTTGCGCGTATGGAGGAGGAAGCTGTGGTGGAGACTTTGACGGAGACAGTATTCACATCTTCTACCTGCAGTACCTCTCTCCATGATGATCACACTATGAAGATTAACCCGGTGTAGATCCGTAGGAGATTTTAATTCAGCACATGTAACTACAAAGTCTTTTATAACAGATCCTTGTAATTACGTCTTTATGAAGTCTTTTATGTAATCATGTCGAATCTGTAGCAGACACTTGTAGCCATGATTAATGAAAGGAACTTCCGAGCTCTTCATCTGTCTGTGACTTTAGTCTTTGCTATTTGGCGTACTTGACTGCCTGTACTTCTAGGATGCTGGTCTCATAATTGTAGAGGCTAAAAATCAAGCTGCATCATCCATTAAAGTGTGCGATCATCAGGTGGCGCCAAATCATTATGTTGTGCCAGATAATATCAAGTTGCGCAACATCAGGTTGCACATGAGACAGGTTGCACGAGATCCACGTGGTACACTTCCTCGAGAAGCTGTAACGGTATCGTCATTTCCTGACAACTGACAGCACGTATATCAAGGAAAATTCGTTCGAATCCTGCGCAATGCGGCGCTCGAGAAGATTTTGTCAGCATATAATTAATGCTGACAGCTGACTCGCACAAGTCATTGTGTGGCACGATAATTGATCAGTACAGCTCAAAAGACCCAGTCAAAGGTGCCAGCTGTTGAGTTGCGCCCATGCGCAACCTGGCTAGTTAGCGCCACCTGATCAACTTTTATTTAGAAGCAGGGTAACGTGGCGCACAAGCTACCAACTTTACAGAGCGTGCCCACTACACTGCCTACGACCACGCACATCTCATTCAAACGATGCCACATGTCTACAGCAGTTGGCACAACCGCTCAAGCAAGTTGTTACATTGTGCCTCCGTGCAACCTGATGAAGCTCGTACAAGGTGATCAAACACTATCCAGAACAGGGTGACGTGGCACGCAAGCCACTAACTTTGCAGAACGTGCCTACAATACTGTCCACGACCACGCACATCTCAATCAAATGATGTCATGCATCCACAACAGTTAGTGCAACCTCTCACACAAGTGAACAGGAGGCGCGCAACCTGAAGTTTGCGCAACCTAGAATAACTGCTAAACAGTTATTTCCAGAACTCTATAAAAAGAGTTTCAAATCAATCTCAAAGCATCACGAATGATCATAATCTCCTGCTAAAGTGTTGTTGCATCCTCCAGAGGCTCGTGTCTTCGATATCACATCGTCCAAGGGATATTGATCATCTTTGGATCAGATTCCTATAGTTGTACTTCTCCAGAAATCAATTGTACTCTTGTACTCTTTTCTCAGTTTGTAATAAAACTTTTTATTTTTTGCAAACAAAATAGAGACTCTGCTGGGGATGACTTTCTCCTCCGACGAGAAAGTGACAACTCAATGTGATACCGCGTCAATCGACAAGACGCAGAAGACCCTGGTCGTTCAAGTCGACCAGACAGCCTACGAGGCTATGATCAATGCTGGGGGTGCCAAGCGCACTACTGCCACTGCTAAGAGAAAGACGCGCTCTTTCTGGACTCCTAAGTCCTCGACGGCATAACCTGCTGCCTCTGTGCAACTTGTGCCCATCACTGCCTTGGCGCAACCTAAGGGAAACAGCCTTTTGGCTAACCCCTCCACTTCTCTGATCCTGAAATCGAAGGAGACTTCATCTCGACACACTGCTGTCCAAAACAAAGAAAAGCTCCCTTTTGCCTTTTCTCAAGTGGTGCAACCTGTGTTTGTTCCTACTCTGGCGTAACCTGCGCACATTTCTGCCTTGGCGCAACCTAAGAAAAAGAGCCTTTTGGCTACTCCCTCTGCTCCTCCAGTTCTGAATGCAGAGAAAAATATATCCAGTACCTCTGCTGGGACAAAGGAAAGGAAAGTGTCCTTTGGCCTTTTCTTCCTTGGCGCAACCTGTGACTGTTCCTGCTATGACGCAATCTACGCATATTTCTGCATGGGCATAACGTAAAGGGAAACGCTGTTTAGTGGTTCCCTCTTCGTCATCATGTCATAAAATTACTGGAAAATCATTAAATCAAGGAAAACGCTCTTTAGCTTTTCCTCATTCTGCTCGAGTCGTTGACTGGTTGGAAAGTACTGCTGATCGCGCATTTGTGCCTCTCAGCACAAAAGTGGATTCAAATAGAAATTCTACTCTCCTTAACAGAGACAACCAAATCTCTGTCAGGAATATGGGTTCTATTCAGAATAAACTTTCCACACAAAATGGTATTATGCCTACTCCAAAGAGGTCAGGGCAAGATCGACCGACCCTATGTATCTCAAGATCCCGACAAAGGCAAACTACTAGTATCTTAAGTAGATGCACAAGTACCACCCTTGTCAGACTTGCGCACCTATATCAACAGGAGCCAATTATGGTCAACCTCGGGAAAATACAAAATGTATCAAGCGCAACCTGCACTAGTTGCTAACTTGCACCAGAAGAAGAATTATGAGGTAAAAAATCCTATGACTTATGCTAACCAGCTTAGCACGTCTTTGTACACTCAAGGTATGAGACACCTCAAGAACAGGAACCATGTCCCGAATATTATCAAGGGCAACATTCCTGCAACTTTTTCTCGTCCTGTTAGTGATCTCCGTGAACTCTTGATACAGAAGCGAAAGGTTGCAAATCCATCCCGTCCAGCAGTGGTCCAACAACAAGAATATCATTGCAATCACCACCATAAAGTTATCATCAAATGTTACTGTCAATCAGCCAAGCGGTCTGTCTTTGACCGTTTGAACTATGTTCAGACACCTGAACCTATCCTAGTGGACGAAGATGAACTACTTTATGCTTCTGTCAATATGGCATCGCGAAGCACTAGGGGTACAAAATGTCCAAGACGTAATGCATCCCGCAATCACAATCAACAATACTTAGATCGGATTCATGAATCCAGAGAGGGAGTATACCAATATACTAGATCGAGAAGCCGAGATGCAATCGGTCAAAGGAATCTTCCTCCCAACCAAGATTCTCTCAGTCAACAGGACACCCCTATCACTTATTCTGGGGGTGATACCTTATATGACTTTGATGCTGATAGTGAAAGTTCTGGAAAGACCATCCTTTCCACTAGCTCATCTTCAACAGCTAAAGAAGTGACTGGTTATGTTACCACAGAAGATCAAGATGCTTCTAGTTCTAATAATCAAGAGCAAAGAATTGCTGCTTTGGAGGCTAGTTTGAAGAACATAGCTGAGATGATGACATGCATGCATGCTGTCATTATGGCACAACATATAGTTCCACTGGTCACGAATCTGATTCCGACTCAAGAACCTGTAACAACATCAGCTTCCATCAATATTGATCTGGGGGCACAGTCTCCTCACACCGCTTCCATTCCTGTGCAGGCTATTCCAAGTCAATCTGGTACCGGGGGTGGTACTTATCATGCATTACCCCCTCATAACATAACAAATCAATCCACTACTCCACAATCAACGGGAGATACTAATGAGGCCGTAAAACCTTTACGTACTCAATTTGAAGCTTTCAAACAGAAAGATGGCTTATAGAAGTTTGGAATCAAACAGCCCTATCCCATAGAATGGAAAGAAGTCCAATTTCCTCCTAAATACAAACCCCCTACTATTGTGCTGTTTGATGGCAGCACATCTCCAAGTCAATATCTCAATCACTTTAAAGTAATGACTGATCAACATCAACCAAATGATGCTCTTCTTACTAGAGTATTTGTCGGCTGTTTAGCTGGTACAGCATATGATTGGTAACGTAGTTTACTAGATGGTTGTACATCCTCTTTTTCTGGCTTCAAAAAATGTTCTTCGAACGATTTTATGAGGGAACCAACGAAATGACTATGTCTGCTCTCATCAAAATCAAACAACGACATAATAAAACTACTGAACGTTTTATTGAATGATTCTGCCATGAAGCACTCAAAATGCCTCTCAGAACTCCAGATGCTTTGACTATAGACACTTGTAAATCAAACATGTTGCCTATAATCAGCATGTGGACGGGAACATCACAGTTCCAGGATTGGCCTTCCTTCATAGTGAACGCCAAAGTAGCAGAAGAGAGCGCTGACAAGTTCAAATAATTAGGTATTCAAATGCCTAATCTTGACAAAGATGAACACGCTACACAAAATAATAGCGGTCGTCAGAACAATCGCAAGAGCAAAGAGACTTTGGCTATTAATCTCAAAGGCAAAGAAGCTCTAGCTATTAATGTAAGTCAGCCAACATCTACCCCAACAGCACCACCACAAAGGGCACCATGTCCAAAAAAAGAATACTCTTTTGATGAAGATGATATCATGAGTATCTTTGATTGTCTAATCAAGAGCAATAAGCTTCAACTGCCAGAAGCAAAATGGCCAGAGGAAGTTGGTAAGACTGACCATCCTAAATAGTGTGTTTACCACAGATTTATTGTACATCCAACCCGAGCATGTTATGTGCTCAAGGGTAAAATTCAGGAGATGGTCAATTCTGGTGCAATCACCCTCCAACAAGACGAGAAAACTGTAACGGCTAACATCATCTCTCTGCAGTTTGGAGATTTTCTAGCCAATATCTTCTACCAGCACGAACAGATGATCTTGTTCCTCTGTCTACTGATAAAGGGAAAATTATGTGGATCTATCCAGATTTAGTGGCTGACTTTAAAACACTGTCTTCCTCCACCAAGTCTAAGAAGGCCACTAAATATAAATCATTTCATAGAATTTCGTTAGGTTAACATTGTCTTCCACCTCTAACTGCTACCTTCATCTCGGCAGCAGATAATCCTTCTTCTTCTTCCCCTGCTGAGACAACATTGTCAAAGTCAGAAGCCAAATATCAACCAGCTTTCCATCTGTATAGTCTACAGTCTCGTGAACTAATGACGAAAATAGAATATGATCTACTAAAGGCCTCTGGTTTGAACCATGGAAAGGGATCCCCTATGCCTCTTTCTCTATGTCTTTCTCACAACCAATCTCGGGTTGGCTTGGGTTACTGGATAAACTCTTCATCTTGCCAAAAGAAACCTTCCAGAAATAAGATCCAGGCAAAGAGTTACAATATGGTGTCCTTCGAACCTGTATTCGAAGAAGAAGCCTTAACTGGTACCAGGTCTGGGAAACCTTACCTAAGAGGCTATTCAAAAGGTCAAAAAACCCTGCTCCAGCTCTGGAGGCTCCTCAAGCATCATCTTCTCCTGCTATTAATGTTCCATCATCTTTATCATCTCTAATAGAGCCAACTATTCCCAAACCGACAACAGCCGACAAAGGAAAACAACCTTTCCGTTTTGATAAAGTATTGACGAATACTCCAACTTTGGGACTCGAGAAGCCGTATAACTTTGATATATTGGCTCAGTTGGCTAATACCCCGGCAAGATTGTCAATTTTTGAGCTACTCCATCTTTCGAAGGAAACTCGAGAGATATTGAGTAAAGCTTTGATGCAAGCTGATACTTGTCTAACATTCCTCAAGAAACCAGATTAAGAGCCTATAACATGCCTTCATTGTCATAGTATGATGGAACTGATACCCAACATCACCTTTACACAAGATGATATGATGTTGGAAGATAATCGTCATGACCGACCCCTCTACTTCACGGGATATGTCGATACCATGAAGGTTGATCGTATTTTGATCGATCCTGGGTCTGCACTTAGCATCATGCCAAAGACTCTACTAGATGCATTAAAGATTCCTGTACATAATCTTTCAACAACCATTACGACAATCTTAGGATTCAATTCTAGAGGAAGTAAACCTCTGGAAAAGATTCGTCTGAAGGTTCAAATAGGCAATCTTCGTACAAAGGTTACTTTCTACGTGATCTATAATCATGGCTCTTATAATGCTTTGCTGGAAAGACCCCTTCTGCATGAGCATAATATTGTACCATCAACCCTACATTAATGCTTTAAATATATAGATGTCAATAGAGAGGTTCAGAAAGAAGTAGCTGACTCAAATCCTTTCAGGGGCATTGAAGCGTATTGTACTGACTCTCGGATGTACAAGGAAGAGTTCAAGAAGGTAGTATTGGCGATGGATAGTGAGGAAGATCAGAAAGATACTTCAAAAGATTTTCTAATGATCCCCGTCAAAGGACACACTACTCATCCTTCTTCTTCTTAGGCTTTGACTATCCATCTTTCCTCTCATAACAAATAGCCTCCTGCTGTAGAAAGGGAACAAAAGGAGATCACCCCTCATGAGCCTCTGGTTATCGGCCTTCGTCGTGACAAACCTTCACCTCTTCTTCTCCTTCTCATCCTCTGGTTATCAACCTGACTAAGCCTTCTGTTAAGGCTAAGAATCCTTCTTCTCCTCCTCTGGTTATTAACCTTACTAAGCCTTCTGTTAAGGCTAAGAATCATGTTGTAAATGATGATGTACAAATCAATAAAATAGCATCTCCTTTACAGTATACTGATGTTCTTTATTATACTCGATGTTATTTAGAAATGTTAAATAACTTTGAACCACTTACCATAGGAACAGTTCAAGCTTCCCAAAATGAAATATTGCTTGAGCCAATGCAGTACTCCTTCTTCTTAGTTCCTCTGAGAAGAAAGATGAATTTCCTATACTTTTTAGTAAAAGAACAGAACAGAAGATCACGTCCAATGATGAAGAAGAAAATCACGATAACGGAGGACTTCAACTACGTCGTTATTGTCAGCAATCAAAAGATATCATTCAAAAGATGGGCTATAATTTTAAAGCTAGTCTCAATGACGATAAAGGAAGGCGAACTCCTATTCATATCCCTGCTCCAAAAGGAAAATCACAACAATACTACAGCAAAATAAAGCGGGGATTGTGTTATACTTCACCAATACCGACTCCAGAAGCCTCTGAATCCGATGAAAAAGAACGATCTAACTCTTCTAATTCTATCTCATGGGATTCAGACACCAGTGTAGGGCACGCCCATCGAGTGACTCTATCTTCCAATATGGTGACTGCCGAGTTCTCGAAAGACGATGAAGATTTTGTCGAAGTCTCTGAATCTGATCCTTGGGCACAAAGGACGGATACTCAATGGGAGCTTCTTTTCGAGCAACGTGAGCCACCTACCGAAGATCAGTTGGTTCAAGTCAATGTTGGAGATGAAACTTCCCCAAAACCAATATTCGTCAGCTAAAGTCTCCCTGAAGCAGACAAACAAGAACTGATCCAACTTATTAGGGAATACATCGATGTATTCGCTTGGAGCTATAAAGATATGCGGGGATTGGATCCTCAGATCGCTACCTATACGCTTAATATTCTGCCGAATGCGAAGCCAGTCAAGCAGCAACATCGTCGATTTTGACCTGACATGATGGACGTCATAGAAGCTGAAATCAAGAAGCTCATTGCCTGTGGCTTCATCAGAGAAGAACAACATCTAGACTGGGTGGCTAATGTTGTCCCAGTTTTGAAGAAAACAGGAAAGGTCCGAGTCTACATCGACTTCAGAGACCTTGATAAAGTTTATCCCAAAGACGAATTTTCTCTTCCAATCACTAATGTCATGATCGAAAATACTTGCAAATTTGAACGTATATCTGTTATTGATGGATTCTCAGGATATAATAAAATCAAGATGCTTCTGAAAGATGAGAAACATACATCTTTTCGTACTCCTCTTGGAGTCTATTGCTATATAGTCATGCCGTTTGGTCTCAAAAATGCTGGTGCAACTTATCAGCAGGCCATGAGTACTATCTTTCGTGATCATTTGTGAATGACGGTTGAATGCTATGTAGATGATATTGCTGTCAAAAGTCATCTAAAGGAAGACCAGATTCAAGATTTGAGAACTATATTCGATCTAATGTGCCAGCATCAACTTAAGATGAATCCCACCAAGTTATTCCTGGGAGTCTCTAGTGGCAAATTTTTCGGATTTGTTATTACCTCTAAAGGTATATACGTTGATCCCGAGAAGATCAAAACCATTCAAGAGATGCGTCCTCCATGCAACCTATATAAAAGAGCTACGAGGATTCCAGGGACGGCTTGCGTATATCAGGAGATTCATCTCAAATCTCTCTGGACGCTGTAGACTGTTTACTCAACTCTTGAAGAAAGGTGTGTCTTTTATTTGGACTGAAGAATGTCAACAAGCATTTGAAGACATAAAGCAGTACTTGATGAACTCTTCAGTTCTAGTCCTCCAGTCTCAGGAATACCCTTCCTGATGTATGTTCGAGCAATGGACCATTCACTAGGTGCTTTGTTAGCTCAGAAGAATAAAGAGGGTCATGAACATGCTATCTATTATCTTAGTCGTACAATGATTGGAGCTGAACATCGATACACCCCAGTGGAAAAAGAATGTCTAGCTTTGATGTCTGTTGTTCAAAAGACGAGACATCACTGGCCAAACTATTCTTGTTATTTCTAGAGTTAACTCTCTCTGGGTCCTGATGAAGAAGCCCAGTACACTCAATTCTAGCTTGCAACATGGGCCATATTGTTAGCACAATATGATATGGTTTATGTTCCTCAAAAGTCTGTTAAAGGTCAAGCCTTTGCTAACTTTCTGGCAGCTCATCTAGTTCCTGAAACGTCTAAACTCTACGACGAGATTCCAGACGAAACTTTCGAGTCCAACATGATTTCAGAAGAAATTCTTACGTGGCATCTATTCTTTGATGGTACATCCAGAATTGGGCCAAAAGGTGCTATTGTTGCTGGAGTTGGAATCGTCCTCGTCTCACCAGAAGGGTTAGCTATTCAAAGAGCTTATTCTTTAGATGAGCCGTGTTCCAATAATGTGGTTGAATACAATACTCTGCTCATTGGTCTCCAATTGGCTAAACAATTAGATATTGAGTATCTTGATGTTTACGGAGACTCCAAACTGATTGTCAACCAATTTAGAGGCACGTACGAAGTTCGACATCAAGATCTGGTCCCATATCATGATGCAGCGATCATGATGGCTACTTCATTCAAAGGCTTCTTCATCGAGCATGTACGCTGAGCATGTAATACAGAGGCTGATGCACTCGCTAATCTTGCAACAGTTTTAGCAATTCCAGTAAAAAGGCAACAAATCATCGTCATCACTAATAGAGAGTTATTTTGCATCGAGAATAACTTAAATATTGAAGTCAACAATCCAAACATAGAATTCAACAATTCGGTTGAAGTTTGTACTATCAGTGAAGATTGTAGGACTCCTTTCATAGACTTTATGGTCTATGATATCTTACCCGAAGATCCTATGGAGGCTATAACAATTCGTCGGCGGTCACTCAGATTTTATTATAATCATGCTACAAAGACACTCTACCGACGAATGTTTGACGGCTTACTCCTACGCTGTCTCACAGGAAAGGAAGAAAAATAAATACTTCGTGAAGCTCATGATGGTGTTTGTGGTGCACATCAACCTGGTCCTAAACTACATGATCGTATTTGCCGTATGGGCTACTATTGGCCCTCGATGGTATCTGATGTAATCGAGTATGCAAGAAAGTGCCGAGCATGTCAAATACATGCTGACTTCATCCATCAACCATCAGAGTTTCTTCACCCGACGACAGCATAATGGCCCTTTGAAGCTTGGCGCATGGATGTCATTGGTCCTATTAACCCTCCCTCCTCTCGAGGACATCGGTTCATATTGGCCATAACTGATTATTTCTCAAAGTGGGCTAAAGCTATACCTCTAGCTGAGGTCAAGACAAGCAGTGTTATCAATTTTATTAAGCATCATGTGATCTACAGATTCGGTGTTCCTTGGCGAATCATTCACGATAATGGACCACAATTCATCAGTCAGAAATTCACTTGATTCTGCGATGACAACATGATCAATAATATTGCTTCTACAGCTTACTATCTTGCAGCTAACGGGTTGGCAGAAGCGTTTAACAAGACCATCATCAAACTCCTCAAGAAGTTTGTTTCTATCAACAAACGAAACTGGAGTGAAAAGCTTGGAGAATGTCTGTGGGCTTACCGTACTGCTATACGTACTCCTACAGGCTGCACACCTTTCTCTTTGGTATATGGATACGAGGCCGTCTTACCATTGGAAATCCAGATCCCTTCCCTAAGTATTGCCATTGCCAATGAACTCACAACCGAAAATAATGATCGTCTGAGACTTCAGGAGCTTGAAGCGCTTGACGAAAAATAGCTCCTAGCTCAACAGCATATTGAGTTATACCAAGCTCGTCTATCAAAAGCTTTCGACCGTAAAGTCAATATCCGAACATTTCAGAAAGGAGAATTAGTTCTAACCGTCAGACGTCCTATGACTATGATGCATATGAGTAAAGGCAAATTCAAAGCGAAGTGGGAAGGACCATACGTTGTAAGCAAAGTTTTCTCCAACGGAGCTTATCAATTGACTAGTATGGATGGTCGAGTCGCCATGATGCCCATTAATGGCAAATTTTTCAAGAAATATCATGTTTGAAGACAAAGAGATATCAGCACAAGAAACCAGAATGTAAATAAAATTCCTTTTATTACATAACTCAGACAGAAGGAAATACATAAAATCAACGAGGACTAGAGCCTTCCTGATCAAAGACAAATTTCACAAGAAGCTCGAAGATATTATTTTCCGATGACACCAGTAGTTCACAGGCAGCCTTCCTCAAAGCTTCTTCTTTGGCAGTGCTTCCAGGTTCCACCAGTTTGGCGAGAATGTCCTGCTTCTGTCCAGGAACAGCCGAGTTTTCTCCTACTTCTGGTTGAGTAGGCGGCAGAGGCTCGTCGAAAGGAGTGTCGAGGGCGGCTTCGATCTTCGGGATGACTTCTGCCTCCTTAAGCATATCTTCTGAAGACATTTGCAAATAAAAGAAAAGGGATGAATAATATTCTTAGAAAAGTTCTACACTATTTATAGACAGAAAGGCCAAATATTTTGTCTCAGGAATCGAAACAACCTTTCCTTGAAAAGGCATGTTCGTTCATTCATCTCCTTTCATCTCATGAAGAGGTCTTCATTTGTTCTCTTTCTCGAGAACCGAAGTGACCTTTCCTCGAAAAGGCATACTTATTCACTCATCAATCTTTTTTTAAAAAAAAGCCTACATTTATTATCTTTTATTTAATTTCTCGTAAATAAAACTACAGATAATAAATACTCAAAATCCTCCGTGGAGTCCATTCAAATCATCAATTCTGTCTTTTGAAACCCATATATTTTAAAATATATCTTTTCTTTATGATAAATCCAAATTATCACAGATATCATCTTTTCAGACATGATATCCTGTCTTTGAGTCCCAGCTGATTTGAAGATTATCAATAGAAAAATGAATTCACGTCCACATTACCTCTGGATTCTATTTTCTATATCATTACATCAAATCAAGTCATAAAGGAGATAAAAATTATTCTTTATTCTTTTTTTAAAAATATAGATACATCTTAATGGAAATCTATCACATCTCAGATTTTCATTCTAAATATAAAAAATGGAGGCCTATTACATCTTTGGTAGGTCTGTCAATGGTAGACCGAAAATCCGTATCCAATCTGTATTCGAACCGAAAATATCTGAAATTTCGGATACAGATACGGATTCGGATATCATATCGGATATTTATCGGATATCGGATACGGATACGGTAAGTGTCATATCCGGACCAATAATATTCGAACCAATAATATTTAAATTATTTAATAAATTTAAAATATATTGGGCCATCAGGAATTTAAAATTCAGTCAAAAATCTATTATTTCTGTTATTTCTTGACAAAATATGTCGTTTCAATGTGGAAGTCTATTGTTTCTTACAAAATCTGTCGTTTTAATGTGAAAATCTGTCGTTTCTTGACAAAATCTATTGGTTCTGAATTTTTTCTTCCCTTTTTTAATTTTTTTAGTAATCTTATTGGTTCAGATATTATCCGATATCCGTTAAAATTATCGATAACGGATACGGTAGCCAAAACTACTATCCGATTGGATATCAGATAGTTATCGAATATATCCGATAGTTAATGGTTCGGATATGGTAATGCCAATATCCGACCAATAAGCTACCATTGACAGGCCTAATCTTTGGATCTTCTTGTTGGTGCCAGTTCCTTGCCGACTCAACCTGAAGCAGCGAGCCAGGCAACGAAATGAACTCTGGTCTTCTCTCTCAGAAAGACAAGAGGAGAACGACAGAGTGCAGCAGGTCGAAGAAAAGTTGCTGTCAATACAACTGGTGGAGAAAGACGATCCTTTCTGAGAAGTAGGAATGTGATCACCCTTGTGATACGATTCCTAGTTCTGTGTCTCCACCATCCAACTCTCATGTATAAAGGCCCTTCCCACCATCTTGAGGAAGCCCTTTTAAACATGAAGAGTTCTAAGCTCTCTGATGTGCGTGTCAAAGTGGTTCAACTTCATAGCATCCAAGATCACCGATACCGGTTCTGGGAATTTTCCTCAGTTGGTCCCATACAAACATCAAAAAGAAGAGGGGAATATAGTAAATGTTCTTTTCTTCTTGCAACTATTTATATGCAATTGAAGTTGAAACGTTATGCACGTCCATAGGCGTATATTTCGGGAAGAAACGCCACGTGCTGTTCGAAAGTTGATGTTGTCAAAACCGAGAAAGTGTGGGATATATTAAGACAGTTACACAACAAAGCTCATATATGCCTAAAATTGAGACGTGTCAACACAGTTACGCGACAAAAAGTTCAAATGTGCCAGGATCTATAAAGTCAAACTATTTTTCATTTTATAATGAAAAAAAAAGAAAGACGGACACTACAAGGCACTATGGCCATTATGTAAAAATGATGATATCATGTCACGTCATTTCTTCTTCCCGCCATCAGCCTGACGCAAAGCAGTGCTCAACTCCTCTATATTGTGGATCCTCCAACGATACATCAGACGGAGGAATCCTTTTCTTTGTTCTAGTACGCCACAATCTTCGGAAGACGATGTCCCACATTCGGTATAAACGAAGACTGCTGGGGACAGGCCAAAGCAGTTCAGGAAGTTCTCCATCCTCAGGGACGGGTCGACTTCTAGCAGATACGCCGTAGGCACAGAATTCGACTTCTTTTCAAAAGCCTTGCCATCGATAGTGATGTTCGCCTTCTTTTTCATGCTCTTCTTGTGTGCCATGAGAATAAATAAGGATGAAGGATTTCAACCTCATGCCTATATATACAGTGGAGGTCGGCTCCCACCGACTCTTCGTCTTCCGAGTAAATGGGTGCGTAATACTTAATGAGGGAGAAAGGAAAAAGATGTTCCGAAAAAGACTGTCTCATAAATAGGTCCTTCATTAGGAATGAACCGAGCATTTAGTGCTCTGTTCAGTCAGGTTGCGCGACACTCACATTGCGCCGCACTCTGCTTGTGCAGCCATCAGGTTGCGTAGCAATCTTGTTGTGCCGCGTCTTGCCGTACAGCGCATCAAAATTGCTCCCAAAATACAGCATATTTTGAAGCGTCGTGCATCATGGGTCGATAGAAACCAAATCCTAAAAAGGGAGGCACAAGTTATGAGTTGTGCCCCACTCTAAAAAGAGTGGGTGCACGATGTTAAGAACCGGCCAAACCCTAAATAGGGTAGTTGTCACGCCCCAGTACCAAAATACGGAGACGGACTAGGCCAGCTACTCCATATGAGGTACGTAACGTCATACGGCGATCGTGGCTGTCGAGAGACTAGGGGGTACATGCTACAATCAAGTCTCCTATGGTCCCACAGAGTTCTATGTCTCAATCAATCAAATCACATCAGCAAATAAATGAACATTAAAGATAAAGCAGTAAGGCGTCCCCGACGCTTCATCAAAATGATCATGAGAGACTAGCTTTATAATTTAGCTATCTCAGAGAGTCAGGAGTACAAAATCATACACAGCTGCAGTCTGTTTAATTACAATTATGTGCTGACAAAAAATATCGAGTAATCCGGCTAACAGATGCCGGTGGCCAAATGCCGCAAAAGTATAAGCAGGAGTGGTGGAGAAGAAACCCACTCGAGTCCCCGAACCGCCATGCTCCTAGTATGCACCATGGATGTCAGGGAGGAAGATAGTGTCCTCTGGCTCTGCTACGAGATCTGGCCAAACAAAACTAGCGGGGTCAGCCCCGAATAGCAAGTACCGCCAAAGGGGCACAAGAGTTAAGATTTAAAAACCCAGTTAAATAGAATGATTGATAATAGTAATACTTATGCTACTATTATAGGGTGGCGCAACATCCTCGAACCCATATGGCACCCTTACAACCAAACAAGGACAAAAGGTGCCGCATGGAGTCGGGACGTGTCGTACTCTATAACTTTCACATAAGTTAAAAAAAAGGTATAAACAATAAAATCTCCTGATCGTGGCTTCGGTCGATAGCCTATCGCCGCACAATAACCAACCCAACAATCAGACAAGAACATGGGTTGGATCATGTACCGAGATAGACCATGTTCCTCAGTCATTCACAGAAGTAGCACATCACAACCAGAGATAGTCTTCCGTTCATAACTTTGGTCCACAGCCTATCATAGTACGATGACCAATCCAACAATCAAACAAGAACATGGGTTGGATCACGTACCATGACAGTCCGCTTCCTTCAGTTATTCACGGAAGGCAATAGGATACAAGCAAGTCATTTTCACGGCCAATCAAGTCTACGAGTTTCTAGTGGGACGAGGTTATCCTCGCATCATGTTAATAGGAATCCTCAGATCGTATCTTTCCAGCAAGGCTAGCCAACCCAGGGGTTCGCGTAGACAGGTATGATTGAGCACAGGTCCCTCGTAAGGCCACCTTGCTAAAATATATAATATATATATATATATATAATAATAATAATAATAAGGTAACCAGATAGGGCACAAAAGTCCATGCGGCTGAAGGGGAGTGAGTCCATGCGGCTGGGTCAATACAGGTTCATGCGGCTGGGACTGCACGCTCATGCGGCTCAGGGAGCCCAAGGCGCATGCGGCTGGAAAGGCGGGTTCATGCGGACGAAGGGGTGTCAGCTTATGCGGCTGCGAAGGGAGCAATCGCCAGGCGGCCGGGGTTCAACATCATATGCGGCTATGATCAGACGAAGTCCTATGCGGCTGAGCATGGGTGATACATATGCGGCTGGATGATGGATGGGCCTTATGCGGCCCAAAACCGTAGTGCATATGCGGCTGGGTGCAAAAGAACTCATGCGGCTGGGTGCAAAAGAACTCATGCGGCTGAAAGCTTGCCGCATGAAGTCCATGCGACTCAAGATAACAGGGGCTCATGCGGCTGAGTCTGAACAAGGCTATGCGGCTCAATTACTTGCCGCATGAAGATTCATGCGGTCAAGTACTCAAGCAAGTCTTATGCGGCTAGGAAGGACTTTCCATGCGGCTGAGCTCGAACAAGTCTCATGCGGCTGGAAAGGCCATGCGGCCAGAGACTTGCCGCATGAGGATTCATGCGGTCAAGTACTGCTCTTCTTCTCCACTTGTCCGAGAAGAGGAGCCAAGCAACCATGGCTTCCAAACTACACAAAACCTTCATCCGGAGCCCAAATCGGAACTCCCTTAGGTCAAAATAGGGTAGAACGAGATCCTCTACAACATGGAACCATCAAAACTAGGAAATAACAAGATTAAGTAGATCAAAACCCAAGAAATCTGAAAATAAAGTAAACCTAGATCTACAAAAATTAAAGCTTCAAAATGGAAACTTCCAAGTTCTAAACTAGTATAGGTTGAGGAGAAGAACATGTTTTGGCAAATAGTTTTGTAAGAAATCATTGACAAATTATGGATCCATCTCTTGAGCAAGTTGGTACTTGCCTTGGTTGATGGAGGAAATATTTGGTTGGTGGAGGAAATAAATGAGAGGAGAGAGAATGAGATGAGTTATATATATAGATCTTGGACCCATGGGTTCATGATGAACCATTGGTGAACCAAGAATAGGTTACCCAAATGAGCCAAAACTGTAGGCCCAAATGCAGAAAATAAATTAGAAAATAATATTTTGTCGAATATTTTTTAGAAAATACATGAAGAAAGACAGCATAATAAATATAGTATAAATACAAGGTAAATACAATTTGTCGGTATACGTATTAAAATACGTATTCCAGGATCGGGGAGTGACAGTAGTCGATGATCGGGTCTATGATCAAGTGCATACCGGACATGGTCGGGTTGGCCATCTTCCGGCGTGACGAGGATGGAGCTCGCGTGGATGGCTCAGCTACAGTCTTTCCTTTCTCAGCAGCAGAGTGCTTGGGTGCTATTGTTGTCGATCGAAGCTCTCAAAGATCGAGAAGAAGGAGAAGAAAATAGGGTTTTGAGGAATCCTAAATGATGATGAAGAACAAAAGGACCCAAAGTGTATGGCTATTTATAGCCCAAACAGTTACGCAATCTATGCTGAAGAATCGGGCTCGAGTTGACTGGTGCAACCTAGACAAAACTAGCATGACTCAAAGTATTTCAAAACTTTGAAGTATTTTCAAGTTTTGAAAACTTTGAAAGGGGTCTTGTAGAGGCTAAAAATCAAGATGCGCCACCCATTAAAGTGTGTAATCATCAGGTGGTGCCAAATCATTATGTTGTGCCAGACAATATCAAGTTGCGCAACATTAGGTTGCGCCAATCTCAGGTTGCGCAGGAGACAGGTTACGCGAGAGCCACGTGGAGCACTTCTTCGATAAGCTATAACGGCATCATTATTGTCTGACAACTGACAGCACGTATATTAAAGAAAATCTGTTCGAATCCTGCACAATGCGGTGCTCGAGAAGATTTTGTCAGCATGTAATTAATGCTGACAGCTGACTCACACAAGTTATTGTGTGGTACGAGAATTAATAAATACAGCACAGAAGACCCAGTCAAAGGTGCCAGTTGTTGAGTTGCGCCCATGCGCAACCTGGCTAGTTGGTGCCACCTGATCAACTTTTATTTAGAAGCATGGTGACGTGGCGTACAAGCCACCAACTTTGCAGAGCATACCCACTACACTGCCCACGACCACGCGCATCTCATTCAAACGATACCATATGTCCACAGCAGTTGGTGCAACCGCTCATACAAGTTATTACATTGTGCCTCCACGCAACCTGATGAAGCTTGCACAAGGTGATCAAACAGTATCCAAAATAGGGTGACGTGGTGCACAAGCCACTAACTTCGTAGAATATGCCCACTATACTACCCACGACCACGCATATCTCAATCAAACGATGCCACACATCCACAGCAGTTAGTTCAACTGCTCGTGCAAGTAAACAAGAGGCGTGCAACCTGAAGTGCGCGTAACCCAGAATAACTTCTAAACAGTTATTTCAAGAACTCTATAAATAGAGTTTCAAATCAATCTCAAAGTATCATGAATGATCATAATCTCCTGCTAAAGTGTTGTTGCATCCTCCAGAGGCTCGTGTCTTCAATATCACATCATTCAAGGGATAAAGTGATCGTATTCTGATCAGATTCATATAGTTGTATTTTCCCAGAAATCAATTATACTCTTGTACTCTTTTCTCAGTTTATAATAAAACTTTTTGTTTTTTGCAAACAATAGTGAGGACACTAACCTGCGCCATGCAACCTTCGAACCATTGTGAAGAGGGATGGGTAGTGGGAGCACCCACCTGTGCCTTGTACTGCATCAAGATTTTTCATGCTTCTACAACCATGGCCAACTATAATGGATTTTAGCTATAGCTTTGCTCACAACCCTGGCGGTCCCATTCCCATTGTTGATGATCCCTTGGTAATCGGTTATCGTATTGATGATCCGGAGGCTCATCGCCACTTTGACCCTGCTGCTCATTACGATCCACATCGACTTCTGAGTCCAGAAACCCTTCTCGGGCAGCTAATGTTAATGATGATGCATATGATGTTTAGAGGATGATGTCTAGTGATACAGTGTCACTACTATGTTCTAGTTGCTTTTTCTTTTCAGGTATTAGTGGTAGATGCTTCTTCAAAGCATTTTGCACATTTAGTATTTTATGGCAGTTTCGTATTATTTCAGCACTCTATGTATGACATTTCTAATTATGTATTTTCACAGCCTTACTAGTTTACACATTTTGTGTTTTCATCTCTGCTGAGTACTTAGAATTTTATATCATTTTTCTATATGACAAATGTGAGAGAATTCTATGATTATACTTAAACAAATTTATGTTTCCAGAAATTTGGTTTGAGATTTTTTGCTAGATTTTAAATGTTCTGATGACTTGGTCATTTATTGCTAATGTACCAATGCTACTATACCAAGCTACTTTCGTACCAACTAAACAATTTATTTAGAATCAATTGCAGTTTTGTCAAATAATCAAAATGGAGAAGATTGTTGGCCCTTGTAGTCATGATCAACCCGATTTCGATAATTGACTTAAAACTTCGACTCTGATACGTAAAGAAAGAATATCAAAAGACCGCAGCTATTCGTCAAGCAAGATTTTTGTAATTTGATTTTGTAATTTTTTCTTTTCTTGAGTTTAGGCTATTATGTGAGTCAGATATCACTGGCATTTAGATGAACTTGCTCACACAAATAAAACCTACTCTTATCAAACCAAATCTATATCCAAAAGCCATTATGAACCTAAAAGAACCCTGAAAGACTACTAGCTGAACTCGGTCAGAGTTCTGCCTGAACTCGGACCGAACTCGGTCACCTAGAATCACTCATGGTCAGAATTAATACCTAGCCTTTTGGATCTAAAATGTTTAAAAAATTTAAATGTTGCCCTGGCCGAGTTCTGCTCGAACTCTGGTTAAAAAATACCTATAAATAGAGAAGAGTTTTTTTATTTTACTCACTCATCTCATTCTTCTACTTTTTTATTCATTTTAAGCCTTCCTATTACAAAGAGCTTTTCAATCTTCATATTTTCAAGACAACTCCCATTCTTCTAAATTTCGATGTGTTCTGATTAGAAGTAATCGAGTTGTACAAGCTTGGCATATAAAAGCTTTTCAGATAGTGTTGAAGTTTGTTTGTGGGCTTCGGATAAAAATACGACGTTGTAAGAAGTTGGCATGTCCTTTGGAATAAAGTACGCGGTGTTACCTCTATTTCAAATAGTGGATTTAACATCGAACAAGAGTACTTGAGCCTAGACTAGTTCTCTTAGAGGAAAATCAGGATAAAATCTCGGTGTCAGTGTATTGCTTCTATCTTACTATTTAATTACTTCTTTATATTATTGCATTTAATTATCTGTCTTTATTTGCCTTCACCTGTATTAATTTTTATTGGGGATATTAGTTCCACTACACTCTATTCACACCCCTTTAGAGGTGCCATCGATCCCACATCTCTTATGCGCTGATTTCTTAGGCGGTCTTCAGTGAGAGATATCAAACATGTACTTTAACATAGTGTTGTACTATGACTTATAGCAGAGGTTTAACAATCTCAGGTAGATGGGCAGAACTTTTAACGGATATATGACATAGTTTAGTCGACTAAACCGGTTTTCCCCTTCCTTGGTGGCACCCGAGTTGGGTCGGTCTAGGAGGTTCCAACAGGGACTTCATATGGAAATTATTCTGGCAGTCGAGTAGCATGAGTTCCAGACTTTTAATGTCGTGATGAAAGCGACAAAGGATTGTAGATAGAGTTGGAGGCCAAAAAAGGCCTCATATTTAGACTGGATCTTCTTTTCCGTCATCAGCACCAGCTCCAGCAGTTCCAGTTTTGAAGATTGGATCTTTGAGGGGAGCAGCTCTAGTAGCTTTATTTCAATAGTCTTCCCAGACATGCCATCAACATTAGAGGTAGTCTTCTATAATGGGTTGTTCCCATTGTGGGAAGATATGGTACATTTTATCTAAGTGTTGTAGGGCACATGGCTTATTTTTAGCATGTGGAGCATCAAACCATATGGTAGGGACTTTTCCTTGGAGCAGTTCAGTTGGATTATCATCATTCCAGCCAACAGTTCCTCAAATTTTGGCACCAGCGCCAGTTCAGCAACAGTAGGCCCGGAGGCCTTTATCGATGTTGTCCCAGACGTTCTAGCAACAGATGCCGCAATAGTATGTTCAGGCCCAGCCTCAGAGGTAGCGAGACCAACAGCAGAGGGGACCAACACCCAGATGGTAGGGTCAGGCTTTTATGCTTTCTTTGGGGAGGCGGTAGTAGCTGAAGAGGTGGTCGTAGGTACCATTCTTGTTCATTCCCATCCAACTTCAGCTTTATTTGATTTTGGTACTTGGTATTCGTTTATATTTGCACAATTTACGACATGAGTTAGTTTGGAGTCCGAATAACTATCTATATGATTGAATATACTTACTCGTAATGGTCTCGTGGGAGTAGATCGAGAGTTTATGCATTGTGTCATGTCATAGTGTGCATGAGAGAGTTCTCCACGAGGCTAACATAGTTTCCTATGAACGATTATGATGTCGTCCTAGGTATAGATTGGTTGATTGCTCGACAGGCTACGATAGATTGGCATGCTGGCAAAGTTATCTTTCGTGTTCCTGATCAGGAGTTCTCATTCTCTAGAGGAGAGGTAGAGTCTTTGCCAGTTGTCTTGCGGATGGCAGTAGCCGAGGAGTTATAGTTCACAGGGTAGTTTATCAGTTTACCGATGTATTTCTCGAGGAGCTTTTGGTTATGCCTCCAGTTCGGAAGATTGAGTATTATATTGACTTAATTTCGAGAACAGAGCCACTATCAGTGAGAGTCTATAGGATGCTTAGATCTTCTTCAGAGTTGGTGGTATTGTCCCAGTCCATCGAGGACCTTAGGACCAAGGGATTCATTCATCCTAGTAGATCACCTTGGGGAGCTTGGACCCTTCTTATAAAGAAGAATAATGGCCCGTCGTATTGACTATTGTCAACTTAAAGCGATGACCGTGAAGAACAAGTATCCTTTTGCCCAGGATAGATTACTGGTTTGATCAGCTCAGTGGAGTAGCTGTGTTTTCAAAGATCGATTTACGATCTAGGTACCAATAGATCAGAGTCAGTGAGCAAGATATACCCAAGACATTGTTCAGATCTAGATATGGCCATTCAAAGTTTTTAGTTATGCCATTTGGAATGACAATTGTGCTAGCTATATTCATGGATCTTATAAATCACATCTTCATTTCCCACTTAGACTAGTTTGTGATAGTATTTATTGATGATATCTTGGTTTACAATCGGACAGAGCCCGAACATGAGCATCACCTTCGCGTGGTTCTTCGGATTCTCCAGAAGCATCAGTTATATGTGAAGTTCAGCAAGTACAATTTTTAGCTTTATTGTATATCCCTTTTGGGGCATATCATTACGGGCGGGGGAGTAGTGGTAGGCCCCAAGAAAGTAGAGGCTATCGAGAGTTGGCCGGTACATATAGCTTCAGATGTACACAATTTTCTGGGATTAGAAGGCTACTACAAACGGTTTATGGTAGACTTTGCTAGGATCTCCGCACCCTTAAAACGGCTGATGTATAAGGATGTGTGCTTTGAGTGATCAGATGCTTGTCAGGCTTCCATCGAGATGCTCAAGCAGAGTTTGATTTTGGCTCCTATTTTGACACTTTCCGTTGGACCATGTGGGTTCACGGTATATTATAACGTGTCGGGCAAAGGACTTGGATTTGTTCTTATACAGCACAACAGAGTTATAGTTTATGCGTCTCTGCAACTTTGAGATCATGAGAGGAACTACCCGACATATGATGTTGAGATAGCCGCAATTGTGTTTGCACTTAAGCTCTGGTGGTATTATTTGTATGGGAATCGAGTGGAGATTTTCACTCATTATAAGAGCATGAGGTTTGTGTTCACCCACAGGGACCTAAACATGTGACAAATAAGATGGCTAGAGTTATTGAAGAATTATGAAATTTATAGAACCCTAGAAGGGGTTGAATAGGGTAATAAAATAATTACCAACAATAATAAGCAATTTTAAAGACAATGTTAAAGAAGAGCGAATCAAAATCTTGATGTATCCTGGTATCCTCCAAAGGGGCACTGCAGTCCCCGAACTATCTCCGGCTTTAATCCACTATTTGAGTAAATAGTTACAACACGAGCCTTGATCCGAAGACTCGTCAACTTCTTACCTACATATTTTCCTTCGAAGGCTCGTCAACTTCAAACACACGAGTTTTCTTCCGAAGGCTCGTCAACTGCAAACTTGCGAAAAAAGTTTTGATCTTCTTGAACACTTGGAAGATCTAAGTTACAACTCTTGAATACTCTAACACTTTAATGGATGACAATTTAAAGCTTTGTAGAGTAATGGTAGAGCACTTTGGTAGACGAGAAATTTAAGGCTCAAATGGATAAGTCTTTATGAAGAAAGATGAAGTCTTTTTATACAAATCCAAAGTAATAAAGGGCATTCTACAACCGATCGAATTATCCGAAGGAAATATACGAAAATCCTTTGGATTATCCGATCAAATAATAATGGCTAGAAATAAAGCCATTGGATGCATTAATTGCTCTGACAGATGGCTATTGGATTTGAATTCGAATTATTGAGAGCAAGGCATTCGGATTATCCGATGGATTATCCGAAGATCCGCCAGATGATCTGAAAGAGATAACAAATAGTTGTTGTCTCCTTTCGGATTATCCGACGGATTACCGCGGAGATCCGTCAGATGATCCGAAAGAGACAACAAAGTAGTTGCTGTCTACGTCCGTATTATCCGACAGATTTCTGCAGAGAACCGCCAGATGATCCAAAAGAGCCAAGAAATACTTGTTGTTTTAGTTTGGATTATCCGACGGAGATCCGCAAAATTCGTCAGATAATCCGAAAAGGCCAATAAATAGTTGTTGTCCTAATTCGGTTTATCCGACGGAAAAATCTGAAAGACTAGCGGATTTTCTTGTTCTTTATAAAAACTAATTTTGAATGTTATAGCTTTTTAGTTTGTCATCCATGCTAAAGTGTATACAAGATTTTCTAGACACTTAGAGAGACATAGGAGCTTCTGATCTTGTATTCTTTTGCTTGTCATGTCTTCTTTGAGTGCGATGAAGGTTTTCTTTTGTAAGTGTTAGATTCATCTTTTCTTCCTCACTCTGAATGACTTGTTTCTTTCTATAGAGATTGGAGTCATCATTCCTTTGATCTTTGAATGACTTGTTTGCTCCTGTAGAATAATAAAGCTAAAATAGTATGGAGGTTAATTATAGTCAAAATATCAAAATCAGTGTGCCAATAATCTCCCTCATTTTGATAATTGATAAACGTACGGGTTTAGGAGATAGTTCTCCCATAGTGTGCTATCTCCCCCTCAATATAATTTCTCCCCTTTTGGCATTTATACAAAAAGAAAGCAAGAGACAAGTATAGAAGCATATAGTATAGAAAGACAGAAAAAGTATCGCATTTGATAATAATAAGTTGTTTGAAACATGGTTAAGCATGAAACAAAACTATATCAAACCCAGTCCTCGAAGGACTACACAAGACAGACTACGTAAAAACTTAAAACTAGTCCCAGAAGGACTGCATGGGACAACAACATTAAAAGTCCATGAAGTATTGCACAAAAAGAAACAAAAAACATTTGAGACACCAGACCACTAAGTGCCAAGATCCATCAACTATCAGGACGAACCGGAGGGTCTACATTAGCCGCGTGATCCTCATCATCACCTCGAGGCTGGGGTAAAAGCACCATATAGGTCTATGCCTCCAAGATACATGAAGCCATAGATATTGAGATCGGTAAAGTGTGGCCCGAGGGTAGTCAAGATAGGGAGCATTTGGATTAACATACAAGTTGCGCTCCTCAAGCATGCACTGGAAGTAATAGGCCTGATCCGTAAAGCCGTGATGAATAATGGTTCCAAGGCCTCGGGTTGCCGCCTAAATACGCTCCGTGGTGGAGACGGAGGGAGATTCAAACTTGCGATCGATGTAGCGTCGAACCTCGAGAGTGAGAATCGTAGAGGGTTGAGCAGATGTGTCAATAACGGCCCTTGAATGGCTCGGCCACGGGTCTTGGATTTACAAGTAGGGTAGGACATTCTTTATAGAGAAGTTAGTTAGGTTGACCCCATTGGCTTCTAGGATCAAGGTTATGAATATTCCAAAGAGGAGAGGAATGATGAGAAGGATTTCTGAATTTGAATCATGGTGAAGATGATGTTTTTAGCTAGTGAGAAGGGTTTCTTGGAGATAATGTAATATATTACAATTAACTCCTCCACGGTGAGACTGTCCATGTTCCTAAGCTTTAGAGTGATGGTGTGGTAGAGGATGCGATGGAAGTCATGGAAGAATGGATTGAAGGTCCTTATCGTCCAACTTCAGAACAGCAGGCCGACCACAGATGTTGAAGAGAAACTCTTCGTAGAAAGATCACTAGAAATTGACATGTCTTCAAGCATCATTGGGAGAGAGCGGTAGGATTTTTGTTCATTCAGGCCAAGGATGATGGCCAGAGAGCTAGTGGTGATGGTGATTTTTACCCCACCGACTTTGGTTTCAAACTCCGGCCCTTCCTTGGTAGGAACCAGATTGTCGTAAAATATTTAGATGGCAGGAGGGTAGTTGTCGATTCTGCCGCTCCAAGAGGTCTACAATCCCCTCAAACTCCAGATATTCTTGATGTTTGGGGAAGATGAATTAGGAAATAGGCTTCCTTGGGCAGATCGGGGCTTTGTGGTAGTAGGAGAACCATTCGCAGGGAATGGTTAGCAGACTTGAAGATGGTGGTGTTGTAGCCTTGGATGAGTGAAGAAGAGAATAAGGAGGCGAAAGGCGGAGTGGCAGAGGAGGAGAAGCCATCATGGATAGTTCTTTTGTGGGAAGCCATGGGGAGTAGGAGAGAGGAGTTTGAAGAGATTTGTGAATGAGTGGGAGGAGAGACAGAGAGAAGAAAAGGGATTTATATAGAAGGAAGATATGGGGGGGGGGGTAAATGAAGAGTTTAAAAATGGTTGGTAGAGAGGAATGAATATGGGAGCGGATTTTGGGAATGAGGAAAGGTTGCAACCGTTCGGATTCTATGCCCAGAGCATGCGATCGAAAAATTCGACGAATTTGTGCGGAATGTTGCCGGAATCTTCGAATCAAGTAGTAATGTATTTTGAGGGTAGGTGAAAAGTAAATTTTATGGAAAGTGAGCAGTTAACTCTTGGCATATGTGTCGAGTAATAAATAATGAAAAATTCGACAATTTTCAAGGAAATTCGGTAGATGATCCATTTTAACGAATGAAAAACTTGTTGTGAGAGTTCGAATTATCCAACAATGACTGGGGAAATCCTTCGGATAATTCGAAGGGTTTAAAAACATATTTTTAAAAATATTTGCCTAATTTTGCAACAAATGAAGGAGAACCGATCTTCAGCGAGAGGTTTGGTGAAAATATCAGCAAGTTGATGTTCAGTGTCAATAAATTCAAGAAGTATGTCTCCTTTTAATTGATGATCACACAAAAAGGTGTCGATTCTCAATGTGTTTCGTGCGTGAGTGACAAATGAAAATTTATTGAGATATATGGATCTAGTATTGTCACATTTGATGGATATGCCTTGTGAAGAAATACCATAGTCTTCAATGTTTGTGTCATAAAGGATTTGTTATAGCAACATCCAGCTATGATGTATTCAGCCTCAGTTGTGGAAAGTGCATCCGAGTTTTGTTTCTTACTAAACCATGAAACCAAGGATTTCTCGAGGAATTGACATGTGCTGCTAGTGCTTTTTTGGTTCATCTTGCATCCGGCAAAATCTGCATCCGAATAGCCGATAAGCTCAAAGGATAAGATTTTGGATACCAAAGTCACATGTTATGGTCCTTTGAGATGCCAAAAAATGTGCTTAACGGCACATAAGTGAGATTCTTTGGGTTTGCTTGGTATCGTGCACATAAGCAAACACTAAACATGATGTCTGGACGACTGACAGTTACATAAAGTAAGCTACCGATCATACCTCGATACTTATGAATGTCAACCGATATGCCACTTTCATCTTGATCAAGCTTAGTTGTTGTGGCTATAGGATTTCTCATTGAGATGAGTCTAGTTCAAAGTGCTTAAGAAGATTCTTGGTGTATTTGGCTTGATTGATGAACGTGTCTTGAGGTCCTTGTTTGATTTGTAATCCAAGAAAGAATAATAATTCTCCCATCATACTCATGTCAAACTCATCCTGTATAACTTTGGCGAACTCTACACAGTGTTTTGTTAGTAGGACCAAAAATGATATCATCAAAAAAATTTGAACTAAAAGGAGTGTGCCATTATGAGTTTTAATAAACAATATAGTGTCAACTTTGTCCTTAGAGAAGTTATAAAAATGAGAAAGGAGCTAAGACACTTATACCAAGCACGAGGAGCTTGCTTGAGCATAAAGGGCTTCGTGTAGTTTGAAAACATGATCAGGAAATTGAATATCTTCAAAGCTAGGAGGTTGCTTGACATACACCTCTTTTAATAACACCATTCAAAAAGGCACTTTTGACATCCATTAAAAAGTTTAAATTATTAAAACAAGCAAAAGCACAAAGCATTCGATGGATTCAAGACGACCAACCGGTGTATAGGTTTCCTCATAATCAATGCCTTCCTCTTGGTTATAGCCTTGAGCAACCAATCGAACTTTGTTACGAGTAACAATCGCATCCTCATTAAGCTTATTTCGAAACACACTTTGTCCCAGTAATAGGATAGTTGTGGGGCTTAGGAACTAGTTCTTAAATGTTGTTTTCTTAAATTGATTAAGCTCTTCTTGTATTAATCATCCAGAATTTATCATTAAAAGCATCATTAATATTTTTAGGCTCTATTTGAGAAATAAAAGCCACATTAGCACAGTGATCACGTGTAGAGGATCTAGTGCTTACTTGAGGAGGGGTCACCAATGAAAAGTTCCTTGGGATGATGGAGAACAAATCTCCATTTTGGGAGACCCTCTTAAGGATTCTCTATAGTTGAAGAATTTTTAGGTGGAGGAATCTCAACTTCATTACTGGATATTGAGGAAGCAATTGTATCTCCAAAGAGGAATTATCCAAAACAAAGGATATTTCATCAACATCGTTCATTGAACTAATGTGGAAGTGTTAATTCGTCAAAATAGACATTGATTGACTCTTTTGACTACAAGACTTCTTTTGTTAAAGACACGAAATCTCTTACTATGCTTGAATAACCAAGGAAAATACCTTCGTAGGCTTTTTCTTAAATTGCCTAGGTTATCTTTGGTGTTCAGAATAAAACATTTGCAACCAAAAACTTTAAAATATTAAATAGAAGGAATTTTATCAAACCAAAGATCATAAGGAGCTTTCTTAGAAATAGGTCTAATCAAGACTTTATTTATAACATAGCATGTCGTGTTAACGACTTCCGCCCAAAAGTATTGAGGGAGCTTGTATTGGTTTAACATGACCTGGGCATGTTATCGAGGGTTCTGTTCTTTCTTTTCACTACACCATTTTGTTGCGGAGTTCTAGGACAAGCAAAATCATGACCAAAACCATTTTTAATACAGAAAATTTTGAAATCGGCTTTGTCAAATTCTCCTTCTTGATCACTTCTAATTTTGTTGATCATAATATCTTTATCATTTTGAATATGATTACAAAAGCAACAATTCATAAAATATCACTTTTATTTGCAAGAAAAATAACCCAAGTAATCTTCAAAAATTTTCTACTAAAACGAAAGTATAGAGTTTACCACCAAGACGAGCTACTCTACTAGGACCGAATAAATCCATATGAATGAGTTGGAGGGTCTAGTAGTACTCAGAGTTGATAGATTTGAAGGAAGATTTTGTTAACTTACTCTTCTCGCATTCCTCACACATCATGTCTTTTTGACAGGAATGTTTAAGAGTCCTCTTCTAGCTTCTTGGTGGCTAGTCGAAGATAGTGTCCATGTTGGCGTGTCCAAGTCTCATGTGCCAAAGCCAACTCTCGTCATTCTTTACTACTAGGCACCTATCATTGTTAGTACTTTCAAAGCGATAAAACAAATAAATATTATCTTCTCTAATGCCTTCATATACATTGGAGCCATTTGTGCTATCATAAATGAAACATTTGTGTTTAATAAAGTTAACTCCATATCCATTATCCGTGAGATAACTAATGCTATGAGATTGTGCTTCAGATTTATAACAAAATTTTTTAATGCAAGGTAAGGAGGGAACCGATATTACCATGTCCGATGATGTAACCCCTTAAGTTATTGCCGAATGATGCATGTCTTTCCTTCTTCATCGATAGCATTGCAAAAAGTGAAGCATCCCCGGTCATATGTCGTGAGCAACCACTATCGAGGATCCACTTGCTTCTAGCATGCGATGGAGGGTTCACCTACAACACAAGTTGAAGATGAAGACTTTGGTACCCAAAAATATTTGGATCCTTGACTATTAGTTTTAGGAACAAATTTTAGCATTCTCATGTCAACATGCTTTCTCATTTGACAGTAATGAGATGTGTGTCCAAGTAAACCAAATAGTAGCACATAATGGGTATTATAGGTCTAGAAGAAGAAGAGTGAGTGTTTTGTGTATGAGTTCTAGCATGACGATGAGATCTAGCATGATTGTTATGGTGATGATAGTAGAAAGCATGATGTGACGTGTTCATGTTTTTCTTTACAAAGATTACTCTTTGTGTGTGCATTTGTTGGGGATAGGGCCTATTGTTGTGTTCATGTGAGAGTGACTCTTGTAGCTAGTGTTGTGATGTGTGTGGGTGTGTCTTTGATTATGGCATCGTACATTTTTGTAGGCCATACCTCTATTAACTTGTTTCTTGCTTTCTTGCAAGAAGATCATTGTATTTGATAGAAGTTGGCAATTCCCTTTGGTTAGCAACAAATGTCTTGTTCTTAGCAATGTCATATCCTTCTTTGAGAGATTGATATTCATCGTCCTTTTTCTTTATGACATCTAGAGCTTCTTGGAGGTTTAGTCGAAGAGACTCAATCTCATCAGCGTCAGAAGCAGGCGACTTCCCTTTTATATCAAAAATGGTATTGTAAATCTTTCTATTTCTTGCTTGAGAGTAACAATCTCTTTGAGAGATTTTTGTGCTTACTTATTACAACTTTGTGTTCATCGTGTAGTTCAAGAATGACTTTTCTAATTCAGTATAAGAGAGAGCGTTCATAGAGACGTCATCAAGTACCTGATTTATCTCTTTGCCATAAGACAAACATTTGTATTGTGTTTGCATTCTTTGTCGTTGTTCGAGTAACTAACATAACTTTAAGCACACACCACAAAACCCTAACTCCAATTCCATCTCTAATTCTAAATCTCATAATTCTTCTTATATCTCCTTTTTTCTAAGCTTTCGTGAGCAGAGGAAACAATAAACATGTGCAATTTTTTATTGCATTCAGTTCTTTTTACTTGGTTTTGTTTTAGGAATGTGATAGTTGGTAGGCTGAGATAGCAGGGGCTACGCAACAAAGAAATCAGACTCGGATAGAGTAGGAGCAGGAGTTACACATTGATGCTAAAGGGGTTTGAAGAGCTCGCGGATGCCGTTAATGTCACTATAGAGAAATATCAAGAGGAGTAGTAGTAGAGAAGAAATAAAGATGGGTTCCTGGTGAATATGGGTATATATGTCCTTTTTCTTACTCTTATTTATTGCAGGTGATGGTTTGTTTCCCTTTTTGCAAGGAGCAGACAATCTAGCCTATTTCAGATATAGTATTGCTTCCTATGTTGCCTGGACACGAATATAAAATACGGACACACCACATATGCACAACTTGAATTTTGGTCTGACCTACTGTATTTGGACTAGCTATTTTGTGTCTGCCACGTGTTGGACGCAAACTCAACACCATTTTTGGAGGTTCAATCTTGCTAGATTTCCCTACTATAAATGTTTGATCAGTCTAAATGAAAATTTAGTCTGCTTCCCTCATTATGTTTGAGAAATTATAACTTCTAGTACATTGGTTGTTGTTGGTTTGATGGACACACAATTTTTAAGTTTAAAACACTTATTTTATGTTAAAGTGGATAATCAATATTTTTATTTACCTTTTTATTCTTTACTTTTTTTTTGGGGGGGGCGGGGGTCACAGGTTGATCCTCTTACTCACCAACTCGAGCTTAACGAACCATTTATAGTATGAGAATTTTTTGTTGAGTACAGAAAAGAAATTTCTTTACAAGTGATTCATGTTGATTGAACAAGCAGGGGAGAAGATACTCAAGAAAGCATCAAGTATAGAAGATGAGTTACTCAAATCTAAACTCTACCTTAAAGTGATCCCATCTCTTATTGATATAGTTATATATTACGCTCTTTTTGGTGTTTTATTGCTTTTCTAGGTTATTTGGTTGCAGTTCACAACTGTCGTCAATATCGTGTGTTATGGATATTCACTAATGAAGTCTTTGACATGCAGATCTTCACAATGATTTTTATGATCAGTTTTTGGTTGTTTTACCTTCAATTATTAGGTTTCAATGGCTTCTTTTGGGAAAGAAATCCAGTTCTTACTAATGACCAGGGCTTTGATCATTCAACTACACTCGGAGGATAATATTAGTGTTTTGTAATCATTTAATTTAGTCTAAGTTAGAAAAACCAGCGACACTAGGCCTCAATAAGAAAGTTGATTGCCAGAGTCATGACGGACTCTTGAAAGTAAACTCAAACTACCAGTGAAGGTTGTCCCTTAAACTCTGAAGCTAGTGCTAGGTCCATTAAATCATAAAAGGCCAACTGTAAACTTGCATTCAAAGTTTCAAACTAAGAATTGAAGTTGGTGTTATTGTTTATAATTTGTCCAGTGTTAGGTTATTCTGGTTTTGTTTAGTACCCATCTATTCAATTGCACTCCGTAAAGGTCTCTAGTTATTCTAGTTTATATTGTTTCTAACTTTTTGTCGTGGTTTTGGATTGTAACTAACTTTTTGTTGTGGCTTTGGATTGTTATGCAAAAAAAAAAACTTTATGGCTTATATATGTTGGTACTCCCCAAACTTTAACCTAGTTAGTTAAGTGTTCAGTTAACATTTGTGTTCTAGTATTTGTTATTTGTTGTTGGTAGCTATATTGTTATCTTAGTTCAAAATTGCCATAGTAAGGAGTGGAGTTTGGATGCATTAATTCTTGGAGTGGAGTTGATGTCTAATGCTCTAGAATGACTCAATATGTATCCTTGTATATTATGTTGTCAGCTCATAGACATTTCTATGAACCAGTCTCAATTCTATATTTTATTGGCCATGATTTTCAATTCGAAAAAAATAATGTACATGTTTATCCTGTATTTTATCCTGATGGTGCTCTTCTTCCTTAGCTGATTAATATGCAGGTCAGTTGCTTAATCCTCTTAGAAATATTTCTCAATTTCATTTCCATCATGTGTCTGACACGACGTGGCCCACATGTTTGGGGTGTCCGTGCTTCCTAGATGACGGTTAATAAATACTAGCTTTTAATTATTGGTCTTATATATACTTACGTACTAACAATTGGACCAGTTCATACAATCTTCAGAGAAGAACCTATTTTATCGATTGCGATGTTGTAACAAATAGCTTAGGAGTTCTTATGTTGTGAGGTCAGGTTCTTGAATTGATCAAATTTCTTAGTTTTATCAAATGTTTATCGGTTGCTATGTTCCAATATTTCATTGTAATTTTCTTTCACTTGTTTGCAACTACCTTACCTGAACTAACCAATGCAGGCCAATACTGAAAAGAGCTCTCAGAGTTCCTTATTGGGACATGTCGCTTGAACCATTTTGATGCCTCCAAAGCTGTGTTGATATGGTAACACACTAAAACTAGTGAGTAAGTAAACAATTATATCCTCAATATCCTCGAATTCTTTTTTTCTAATAATCCAAACTATTTTACTTTATTATTGTGAAATTAATCAACCGAGCATATCTTATATTGTTAAGTAGATTATTTAGTAGTTTACTTCTCATTTTTTATGTTAGTAGTAGTGTAGCAATCTATTAGTGTTCCCATACATGGTAATTTGTGAATGCATTTCTAGGTTGCATAGACACTTCTTGATATTGACTCAAAGCGAATTCAAAATATGCCATTTCTAGTTTTTTCGAGTTTTTTGGTACGGGCACTGCTGATACTATTAGATATGTGCATAAATCATAACCGTGCATATATTTTACCCATTAGATTTTATAATATCTTTATTTAAGCATGTTTTGCGTAGTAATTGCTTTTGAAAAAGTTCTAGAATGATTCACTATAAGGAATGAAACTTTCTCATCTCAATTAATCATACCTATATCCGCGTATGTATTACACGTTGAACGAATACTAAAAAAAGAGATTTTTTTGGTTTGTTTTGGTATGTAGAGTGCAAAGGTGGGATCTTGAGGACTTTTGTGTCGAAAGGAGTAGCCATCTCTATTTTTTTGTTTTTGATGAGTGTTGCCCCAGCTAGAGGTATTTCTCCCATTTTTGTGACTAATTTCATGATAAAATACTTATGGTTTCTGTCATTTTTGTGAAAATTTGTGAACTTGGTTATGGTGCTTTGCATGTGGTTTTTTATTTATTTATTTTGGTTATATTAAGCAAGAATTTCAAGTAGAAAGTAGATTCAGTGAGGGGTTGTTTGGTTGCTTGAAACTGGCTATCCACCGCCCCTGCCAGAAGATTGGAGGACCACTATTATTCAGTGTTTGGCGCACACGGGAAACTATGTATGCCCGTAACAGTAAAAATAACCATATCTTGTCACATGTTATTTCCAATAGCCTATTCTCATCAATCATCCATAATTCCAGGACTTGGGTAAAATATGCAATTTCTTATTCATGGATACATTGGAAGAGTAATTATTAACATGCATCAAACTCATATTGGACATCTAAGGAAACAAAAAGTATTTGGACCAAGGGTAATGCCCTTATTCTTAGCACCAGAAGAAATACCTCCGACATTTTGATTAGGGAAAGACTAAAGAAAGGGAAAAGAAAAGGGATCAGACATGAAGGTTCGTAGTCTGGAATTTTAGCCCATTCATAGCAACTAAAATCTCCAACTTTTAATATAGGTCCTTCCATGTCAACAACTCTATTCTTAGCACCATGAGAAAAACCTAAGGGATTGTGATTAGGGAAAGAAACAAGGAAAACAAATTTAAGAAGGAAAAACTATGGTAGGAGATTCATAATCCGAGGTTATAGTCCAGTCCCTAGGAATTCTAGTATTCGACACGACTCATTTCAGACACAGTGACATGGATTTAGCCCTATTTTGGTGTGTGCTTACGACACGACATGGGAAGGTAAGAAGAGTGTCCATGCTTCTTAGGTGTAGGTAGTTTGTCTACTGATTCAAATAGCTTTACCAGGAGTAGGTCTAATCATCAACTCCGATGTAAACATTAATTCCTCAGATTAGATGTGTGTTGAAATTTTTTTGTTACCGAGTTCAAATTTCAGATTATGCTTAAGACCTATAAACTAATAGGTATGACCCTTATATCAATTCTGCTTGAGAAAATGATTTTGGATGCAATAGATTTTTTTTTCTAATCTAAAACATCATGCAGGTGGAGGCTATTCAGGTTCATGCTAATGAGGGTGGTGCCACACAAACCCGCGGTGGCATCTACTGGGTGATTTTGCCTGCTGGATGTATTTTGTTTCTTTTCCTACACAAACCCGCGGTGGCATCTATTGGGTGGCATCACTGATTGCTCCTTTGTGTTCATGCAGTGGTTACTTCGTGGTCTTTGCATTGGTAAGTTAGATACTTGCTTCCATGTCATATGGTATCAATATCCTTTTCATATGGAGTTCATTAATTGACTTCACTGATGAGTGCTAGTTAATAAAGATATCGTAACACTACAGGCTTCATTTTATTTCTTGCCATCATTTGGGTTCTGCAAGAATATACAAAGGCCCGCAATCTGTGGTATGCCATCTTATTTATAGGTGAGCCCTATCTACATCCACTTGGTCATTCAATCACTAATATGTCACAGTTTTTGTGCTTAGAAAGTAACTTTATTTGCTATCATGTGAAGTGCAGTACAATGAACAGCCTATTTTCAATTTATGGTACTGTTTTTTATCTGGGATATATTATCAGTTTAATTTGACTTCTGGTTTCAGCTAGCAGTTACTTCTGAACTGAAATTGTAACTCAGATGTTGCAACCTTCCACCATGTACTAAGCATTTTCTTGTACAGATGTCTACATGATTTGATATCTCGAAGAGTCAATTCAAGTGATGATGATTTGACATCATATTGCATGCTCATCATAAAAACTTGAGAATAGTTAGTGTATCTATGATAGAGGAATGTTTCTTTCCCTTATGTTTGTGTTGAAAAGAGAATGGTTCTCCTTTGTACTGATATTGAGGTTTAGATCTTGTAATGTCATATGTTGTATTCAATTATTGCAATATGAATTTGAATTTATGTGCATATTGATAAGTTCATCTTCGATTACATATTGCTTTGAAGCCTTTTGAATATAGATTAATGGAAAATAATTGATATATTTTTTTCAAAAAAGGATATTAGTAATGGTTATAACCGTTACAAAAGTGAAAAATAAGTGACATAATAGCCATTTTTGTAATGGTAATAACTGTTACGAAGATAAATTAGTCACGGTAATAACCGTAACAAAAAGCGTTACAAAAATTTATTATCGTAAAAGTAACCGTGACAAAAAGCGTTACAAAAATTAGTCACGGCTAATTCGTCACGGTAATTACCGTGACAAAAATTATTTGTCACGGTAATAACCGTTGGCAATACCCTGCTAAACTAGGTAATTACCTTGCTAAACTAGGTCAATCTTTGTCATACCTAGAGTTTTGGGTCCATATCTTGCCATACCAAGGTATTCTGGTCTATACTAGGTCAATACCCTATGTATCTACATATCTGGTATACCTATAGGCTCTAGGTGTAATATCTTAAACTATTATACAAATATTTTATGCATCTTAACTATACTTTAATACATGAGTAAAACCAATTTCCTTATACTCAACACCCTATACCCTATCACGTTACCTATTACCTATATCCCTAGATAATTCCCATTACCTATATGCCCAAACTAGCTAACATTCACCTATACATGTTTCTAATATTACTCTATCATTACCTACATGTCATTTGCCTGGACAATTTCCTATACAAACTTGCTTACATGTTACTTACATCTGTTATCCTATTCTCTAGGATACTACACACTCAATACACAACATTCAAACCTATACATCCCATGCTAACTCACACTTACAAGTCTCTACACACACAAACCCCCTACTCGTAACCTATTGACTGCTGCTATATGCTGTCAGTTGCCCAAGCAACTTCTGGACACACATGCCAAACCCGAGCCTCTGTCTTTCGAATTCTGCTATACATAGACAAAACCCTCTTCTTATTGTTGCTATAGTTGCTACAACAAAACTTCCTGCTTGCCTAGCTGCTGCTAAATCTCTTCTTTCCTTCCCTCTGCACACTCTATTAAAATAACATTTCTGCCTGTAGCTATTGCTACTGCTTCTTGCTAAACGTAGGCAAGGTTGTTGCTATTACAAACTCAATAGAGATATGTTGTACATGTTGCCTCTACATCTACTATTGTCCCTGTTGTTGAAATAGCAACAAACAACATAATTTGCTGCTACACTGCTGTACCAAGGCAGTAACACCCCCCACCTTTTCACTGCTGCATCTAATTCTTCTCCTACTGTTATGAACTACTAACACTTAAACCCCCCTCCCTCTCTACTAATACTGCTACTGAACTTCTTTTTTCTAGCTAGCTATCTATATAAATATCAAACTATCTAAACCATTTAGTTGGATACACACAAATATATACAACCACGCACTACTACGCACGCACGCACACACACACACACACACACACACACTACATATA